>JAZAYU010000087.1:1665481-1953949 GCA_038501625.1 Corbicula japonica
GGTAACATTTGTGCAAAAGTGACGATCCCTTACTTCGAAGACTATATCATTGAGGACGTACATTTCTGGCCTCGGTTTATGAGATGCAGCAAATGGATTTCCAAGAATAAATCGAATCATAGGCGAAATCACTCGTACGAGCAGTCGTTTAATTTTGATGAAAATTGCGACAACGTTGACGTAGAATAACAAAAATGTGTAGCAATACAAACAGAAATCTTAAACAGTATACTAGAGAAAGCATTAGACTTGTCACATGGAACCTAAGGGGTGTTATGTCGTCGGCAGCGTCACTCAGCTGTTTATTGGATGAACACGATATTGATATAGCATTTGTTACGGAGCACAAATTATTTGAATATTCAAAAAACTTCTTTGACTCCATAAATAAGAATTATAACCATTCCACTAGCTGTGATAGCAATTTTTGACATGTTTTCAGGGTTAAGATGTGGTAAAGGTGGGGTTTCCATATTATATAAAAATGAGCTCGAATTTTCTATAAGGAAAATGATAGAGATAGAAAATGACAGAATAATAGGCATCGAAATCAACTGTAAACATGAACTAAAATATTTGCTTTCTGTATATATATGCTTCCTCGAATTACCCAAACGAAAAATACACGGATAGCCTGAATACATTAGAAGCTATTTGTAGATCATATTCCGATACAGGCATTGTTATCTCCCTTGGTGACATGAATGCTGAAGCTAACTATTCTCGCAGTGAAAACCATACAAAATCTTTCCGTGATAAGTCAGTCACGAGATTTCTTGAGGAAAACGAAATGATGTCTATTGTTCAGTCATCAGATTGTATTGGGCCAAACTATACTTTCGGTGTAACAGAAAAATGTTTAGATCATATTGTGATATATATTCTAGATCAAGAATTTGTTCAAAAAACAGAAATTCTGCAAGATGATTTGTTTAACGTATCAGACCATTTACCAGTACTAGTTATTTTAAAAATCCCTCTAAACTTTATTAACATTACATCGTCCAATAAATGTTTTGCTTTGCATAAAGTAAATCTATCAAATATCGACAAATACCAATCTAAACTAGCAGAATTATCGAAAAGCTCAAGTGAAGGTGACGTTGATAGGATGTACGATGACATAATTCCTGCAATCACATCCGCAGCGGAATTCTTACTACCGAAAAGCAAATACAACCAGCACGCGAAACCGTACTGGACCCGCGAAGTTACAGAGGCACACACAAAACAGAGACATGCCCGTAGAGAGTGGATAGCTCTCGGCAGACCGCGAGGCGCAAATAGCGAATCCTTTAAACACTACAAAATGCTTAAAAGCGAGTTTGGTTCTAATTCAAAAGAGAGAAATCGAAATTATAGAAAATAAATTCATAACGCAGCTTACTGAAGCTGCCGAATGCGATAACAAATTATTTCGGGGTTTAGTTAAAATGAGAAAAGGGCGAAAATCACACACCTGCACCCAAATAGAAACGTTAAACGGACTATCACGTGATCCTATAAAAATTGCAGAGGAATTTCGAAACTTTTATAAAGAATTGTACTCGCCGTTGAAAGAGCCGCACTTTGACGAGGAATTTAAACTGCATATTGAAAACATTGTTACTTACATTAAATCTATAAACTGACAATTGCCTGATAACCCAGTAATACTGCCAAATCTTAGCGCGGACGTAATATTTAAGTACGTAAAATCTTTAAAAAACAATAAAGCACCATCTTTCGACAATATTTGTAACGAACATATTAAATATGGTGGTTATGCCGTTATCGATTCACTCACATCCCTTTTTAACTGTATAATAAAACAAGGCAAATTACCACAAAAGTGTAAATTAGGAATGATTATTCCGGTTTACAAAGATAATGGGAAATCAAGAGCGGATCCAAAGAATTACAGGCCCATTACACTTTTACCATGCATTTATAAATTATTTGAAAAGCTTATCCATGAATTATTAACAAACTGGGTAGACAAAAACTGTAAAGATTTTCCTAATCGGCAACAAAATGCATATCAAAAACATACAGGTGCTATTACAGCTTCGTTTAACTTACAAGAAACTATATATTACAATATTGAATTACATAGCAGAGTTTATCTTTGCATGCTTGATACAAGACAAGCTTTCGATACCGTATGGCTTGATGGGGTCTTCCATAAACTTCACCAGTTAGGAATAACGGGTAAAATGTGGTCACTTTTAGTGGATGCCCATACAGATATGTCAAGTTGTATCTCGGCCAATGGAATAAGATCATATTTTTTGAACTGCAACAGGGCATCCGACAGGGTGGGGTAATGTCCACCTGGATCTTTAAACTTTTCATAAACGATCTTTTAAACTCACTCGAGGAAAGTCAATGTGGAACTTGTATTTTAAACTTAGCGACAGGAAACACTACGCTCGCGGATGATATTGCGGTTATGGCTATCTCTCCGCAAAATCTGCAAACAAGGCTAAAAATTACTTATAGGTACACTCAAAAGTATAGATATGTAATTAATCCTACAAAAAGCCAGGTGCTACTTTTTGGCAAGCGCTCGCGATTGCAACCGACATTAACATTCAAACTGGGCTCTGAAAACATCGCCCAGACGAGACAAGCAAAACATCTTGGTATATTTTTAAATGATAAGCTTACAGATACCGATAAAGTTGAAAATGCCACAAGGAAAGCGAAGTCATCTCTATTCTCTCTATTTTCTATAAAAATTAACTCAGACTATATCAATCCTATCACATCAGCTTCACTTGTAAGTAGAATATGTATACCACAACTATTATATGGCTGTGGAGTAACTTTGGAGAAACTTAAAACAATTTGAATATGATAACTTGGATAAATTTCAAAGACTTACCGCCATAAAGATTCAAAAGTTCCATATGAGAACAAGAACTGATATGTGTTTAAACATGCTAGCATGAAAAAAAACATAGTTTATGAAATCGATTACCGGAAACATGTATTTTATGCAATTTATGTTATTTACCCAATAAAGTACTAACTTCGCATGTTTTTAATGCGCGCCTCTCAACTTATGTCTGCTCTGTTGTTAAACTGCAAAAAGGATTCATTCCAGATGTAATAAGAATTCTTGACAAATATAATCTTTCACATGTTTTAATTAACTATATTCAGACTGGTGTATTTCCGAACAAAAAAGCTTGGAAATTATCATGCAGAAACTCAATAAGAAACTACGAAACCATTAAATGGTCAGAAAGATTAAATACAGATAATGATTTTGCTAGATTTAAATTTCTGCATACGAATATTGAGCATGCTATAATATGGGAGTGCGCTAATGATTCTAAAAGCCTATCTAATGCACACAAAATCAGCTGATTGTGGATAAATAATCCATAACCAAACAAAACGTTGTCTTTGTTCAAAATGTGAAATACTTTCATCTGACGCAATGAAACACTGTGCTCTTGAATGTTTAGGGACAAAAGACAAAATGCTTTCATTTTTTTTTTCATAACATTTCTGTATCATTCGGACAATCGGTAACAATATAACTAAACAGTAATGATAATGAAACAAAATTCCAAAAAATGATAGGTTGACGTATTTCAGCAATCACAAATCTGTCAATGTTCATAAACACTTCCTCAGAATCGCAATAAAATACATAATATATGCTTTTCGTGCATAAAAATAATTAATAATAAATTAAATAACCAGTCAATTTTATACCAATCATCTCATATACGTGTAATATATAATATTTTTTATACTTCGTACAATAGTGTAAAATCCTCATTACATTAACATTTAAATCAACATTGTTTATGTCGCCAGTTATTTAATGTTGTATCAACGTTCTTTTCCATGTGTTGCAAAATATGTGTTGTATAACCCATTGTCATGTTGGTAATCATTCGTAATATAAGTGCATATCTTCTTTTGTAAATATGTGTTGTAAAACTCATTTTCATGCTGTTGTTTTTTGTTGTTGTATTTTCATTAGCACCATTTGTGATATGTACGCATGTGTTTCATCTTTGTCATTTGTAATATGTATGCATGTCTTCTTTCGAACATCTGTATTCATATGTATATGCCATGTTAATCACTATGTGGAAATAAAGAGAATATACATATACATACATTTCTCTCAGGAATGTTTGTTAGTGATTTTATGTTTCGGTGTTCAGAGAAAAAAACATCAAACAGTTTTTCAATCTCCTCGGAAAATAAAGTCGATTTTTATCAGTCAAAATGTTAGAAATCGCTTTTGTATGTGTGGTTTAGATGAAAAAGGCTCTTTAATAGCCACCGAACACGATAAAACCGTAATACTGCAGGTTTGATCGAGCCTGTCAATAAGCAGTAATGGAATTCATAATAACTGTGCATGCAGCATAGCCCTGGGTTGATCGAAGTTCAATATTCATGCAACTAAAGATTTCGTGCGCAATGGCTTTCAAAGGGCGATAACAGCACTGGTTGAATGTACGGTGCTACTTTTTACAGAAAAAGAAGAAGCTAAACGTGAAATCACATTTTGTAGTCAGAATTTATTTTAAAAACTTTTAGGCCGTGAATTCCATCGATGGAATATACGAACGCCACGCGGAAAGTATACAGAAAAAGAAGTCAAACGTGAAATTACATTTTGTCCACAGAATTTATTTTCAAATCATTTGAAAGCCGCAAAAGGAAATATGAACACAGGTGACATGCTGGTGAAATTTACTGTGCCCAAGATCATAAAACGAAATATGGAGACAAGTCTTAAATCTCAAGCCACTTCAGCCAATTAGATGCTTGAGATTTGAGACTGATCTCCATTAATATTTTTATGATCTTGAGCCCTGTTGTCGGTACATCCTTGATCAAGTGACCCAGGCTTTAAGCATAAAAAATACTTTCGGGTACGAGCAAACCAACGGTTATGTACTGTTGCAACAGGTGCAAGTAAAACATGATACTTGCATGACTTGCACATACGATAATCTACAGTCAGGTAAACTTTTAGCGGTGTAACATAAAAACTGTTGACATGTTTGGAGGTTTAAAAGTTTGTTGTTGTTGTTTTTTTTCATAATGAACGAAAAAGTTTCTTAAAAAGAATCACATGTATTGATTCCTATTGGAATTAGCTTTTCAGGTATGGAATGTTTTTAAAGATATATAAGGTTTTAAAAACTATATGAAGCCTTCAAAAGTTGCGACAAAGATTCTTATCGCTGGCATATAGACATAGAAGGAAAATTTTCCGCATTGATTTGTACAGTAACTGGGTTGTGCGTGAAGGGCGACCATCGTATATATAGAAAAGCGCTTGTTGCGCGCAAATTGTTGGGCTAGTTACGCTCCTGTCAGAAAAGTAAACTTAATGTCTGCAAAATATAGTCGTGTCATGTTATACATGCTCAAACTTGTCTTCTGTTTAGAAGGGGGAAATTTTTGGTAAATTTTCATATACAATTCCAAAGCACTTCCCCTGGGAAAATATTTATACACATGTAAATTATGAAAGCCTTTCTTGTAACTGTTTCATTCTGCATTTGTAAAGGTTTTGTCTGAAGCGTGGCACAAAGAACAAATAAAGGCCTATATTTTTTGTTAAATCACTGTATTTGAATGGTTTGGGGGTATTTCCTAACTACTTTATATCAAACCGAAACACCTCGTTCACTTTAAACGCTTCTAATAAACTCAGGTATGAACACATTCTACAGTTTGCCTAGGTTATAGTGTAAAAACATCCTAACTTATATAAGTTTCTTACAACGCTTAAGATTAAGAGAAGGAGTTTAGGCGACTTAAAACTTAAACAATACGAGTTTTTTGTGCATGACTTGATTTCACCAAAGGTTTATCATGTTGGGAATCACTTTTGAAGCTTTTTTAATTTAAGCCTGTAAAGATATAATCATTTTCAGACAACAAAAACAGAGAATAAGAAAAATATGAAGTGTGTAAGTTGCCCGCTTCGATATAAAGCAATGAAGAGTTGTCTCGCTTTGATATTAACCAATAAGAATTGGTATATTTAGCGATCGTAGAAACATTATATTATTGAATTGAATTGAATTGTTTGTGATCTCGACTGTTCTCGGTTGAAGATGTCTAATTTAATGTCAGAAATTACTTCACAGGACAATTTGCCTAGTTTAAAAGAACTGAACATAAATGGAATAGGTCAAATTTCTTCAGGGAAACCCGTTAATCTTGGATTTAAATTCTTCCATGCTCTATCGACACGTACCATTACTCATTTAGATATATGTAAGTTAACAATTAAACTTAATTTGTCGGCTATTTGTACGGAGTTGGTTTACCTACAGCACGTCAGATTCGAACATTATACACATTTACGGATTCAAGGAAGTGAAAACAACGCATCTGAAATCAATCGATTTAAGCTACGCTAACCTACCAAGAAAGGCTTTTCAAACAAACATACCGTTTCCAGTACATTTAACAAATTGGAATAGGATAGAAACTGAACTAAGGCCTAACCAAGAGATACTATTACAGCCAAGAATTGTAAATGCCACTGGGATATTTACAAGGTTAATTACTTGTAAATAGTCCACCGGATGTTCCTACTCGGGCTAGTCAAGCAATGGCTGACACTAAATAGTCCCATTTTTTTTTTCATTTTGGGGGCATTAATTGACAAGTATTGGCTGAAAGGGACATGTTTAGTAAATGGCATGCTTTTACTGACACACTGATACCAAATTTATGTTTAGAAATGCAATCTATGAAAAAAGGCCCCGGTTTTAAAACGGCATATGAAAAACAGTTTTGAAGTTCACACCGTAGTGAAAAAAACAGACCACCGGATTCAAGATGGCAAATCTCTGTTAATTGATACATGACCTCTACTTTTCTTGCTGGAAATGGATAATACAAACACTTAGCTTTAAAAGCATGTAAGTTAACCCCTTGGGAAATGGTACCAGCTATGATTGCCAGCATGTTGAAGCATGTCATGTTTACTATAGCTTATATAGGGAAATCTATTTACAGGTCTTACACCTATAAGAAGTACAAGTGGAGGGCAGAATTTGAATGTTTATATTGTCTGCAATGTTATTTTCCACTAAATTTGTGTGCTGACCAATTTTAAGCAAACTTGAAAGTCAAAAATCAGTATAACTGTGTTACAGGAGGCAAAATTAGGTTTTAATTAGGTTTGGGGCCTTTTTTAACTGTTTTTGCCTTAAAAATGCCACAATTGATACCCTGTGTTGCCCATTTTGCATGTGTCAGCTCAAAAAGTGAGTTGCTTTTATTAGTTAAGATGTTTTACTATTATTCATAACCATGTTTTTGAGAAATTTGATGGTTTTCAATTTTTATTAGAAAGAAATGAATTCTTAGGTTTAGGCGCTTGGCCGCAAACGCGTACCAGAATAGGTGGTGTTGGAAAATTTCTCATATTGAGTTCATTTTTGCTAACTGAATGCTGAAACTTGGTAGATATATTGCAAACATCATATTATTGAATAAAAACAGAAAATATAAGATATTGAAAAACACAAGTTTTCTTACAAGGGCAAGATCGGAAACAACATATTTGATTCGGAACAGCTCGTTGGAAATCGACATACACAAGAACATTGTTTTTCGAAAGAATGGAATCAAGTATTTAGACTTAAGTTTGCGATGTACGAGTCCGAAATTTGATTCTATCAGGAGACTTGATCTATCAAACAACGGTCTGCAATTTATCCAACCCATCGATCCCTTTATGCTTCTCCAACTTGGAATATGTTGACCTGTCAGACAACCAACTTTCAGTAATGATGTCTCATCACTTTGAAACGGCGAACAAACTGATTTCTAATATTCCATACCTGCGGAGTATAAATTTGTCGAATAACAACCTCAGTTTTATTCCATCCGAATTTTTCAAAGACAGTTCTAGAATTCAACATATTGACCTCTCAATGAATAATTTACAACAACTTAATTTTTCACTGCTTGGCTTAAGCAATCTTGAAACTATTAATCTTCGCGATAACAACATACGATACTTTTACAACGCTTCACTTCACAATTTAAATAACTGTTCGGCAAGGAATAAGATAACATTGGTATTAGAAGGAAACCCTTTAGAATGTTCTTCGTGTGATACAAAGAACTTCATAACCTGGTTGCTTGAAACTAAAAGAGTAGCTGGATTTCCCCAGAACATCACCTGCTTAGACGAAAATGGGAGACTTGTGTTTGTAGACAATGAAACATTGGAAAATATCGAGAAAATATGCAACAGGCCTATAGTTATATCAATAGCCATGATAGTTGTTACTGCACTAGGAATTGTAGTAGCAGTAACTGTTATTAAAGTCAAAAGAGTCATGAAAAGACGTAAGATCATAATAAAACTGTCTGAAGGTCAAGGACAGTTTGAATTTGCAGTATTTCTGTCTTGCAGCAATGAAAAAGGATGAATTTGCTGAACATTATTTTCACGGTCCACTAAACACAAGCCGAAAGAGAGAGATAAAGCTGGAGCAAGATAGAGAGCGCGATTTGGTGTTCGTCAATAATTTAAATCCAGGACTGCCGTTGAGTGAAGTGACTGACAACTTACCCAGATCTGCCGCACTGGTCGTTGTTCTTTCAGAAGATTGCTGTAAGAATGGGACCTGTCAACATATATTTACCATCAACCAGGCGTTAGATCAGAATAAACCAGTCTTTTTCATGATGGATAGCTCCACTGATATACAGAACATACATCAAACTATTCGGAATATAATATTATTCAGAGAAACGATTTTCTGGAGAGAAGAAAATGAAGAAATATTAACTATACCGTCGTGGGAAAATATAGCTCCCGCTATCGTAGACAATATGAAGGTGTAATGGAATTTGAAGTTCAGAATCGAACAATAAATAACTAGACTTTTAAAGTTCAAACTGCACTGTAGACTTTTCGCCAGTGAAATTGAACTATTATTTAATATTAGTCGGAGTGCGCCGACTATAATGGATATTACTAAGGAATATAGACATGTGATGGAAAAGATCGTAAATTATTTAACAATACTTTACTTGGAAAAAAACGTATAATTAAATTGACAATTCTCCCTAAAGGTCTTTAACAGAAGGTAATTGTTGTTGTTTTTTTTTGTTGTTGAACATTTCGATTTTAAAATGCCAACCTTTCCCTGAATGTTAATTACTTTCGCTAATGAACTGTCGTGTGATGACGAACGTCACGTGATGATGGAAAATACCGTGATATTCACAGTTAACTTCTTTTATGCAAATTGTTAAATAAGTCAGTATGTATAGGTGAAAATCTATTATTTCACTGAAAAAAGTGTAAAAATATTTCAAGACCTACGACGGTTATTAAGTCATTGACGTTAGCTATGCAGAATTTCCGATAGAAACTTTCATGACTTAGTTGAAACATATTTTATTTTATTATATACCCATGAATGATTTTAGCATAGTGCAGCGTTAATCCGCAAAATTGATACAACTCGTCAGATTAGAAATTCCGTATCGAATAGTGATGGGCCGACAATCGGCGACAATCGAATATATCGGCCCGACGAGCCAAAACCAGCGATCGGCGACGTAGAGCCAGCAGTTTCGATTAATCGATTTTTTTCTGGACGAATTATGGGTCATGTATTATGTTTATTATTAACTATTAATAGAGGATGTTTAATATGTACAATTAGTTTGACCCAAGGGAGAAAAAAGGGTTACTAAAAAAGTTCAGGAAAGATGTTGTTTTGGTTAATACATGGTAAATACATGTTTTTTGTTACTTAGTATTCAAAGTTATTGTTTTAGAAATGAAATGTAATGTTATAAACGTTTTTATGGGTAGAAACCTTAGTTTTTGAAGTGAAATTGTTGAGTGAATTTGACGAGGTAGAAGAACTTTTGGAACATCCCTTTCATTAAGTTATGTTTGACTGCTCTCCACTTTCAGTAAGTTATGTTTGATTTTTCTCCCTTTGCATGTAAATATTGTATAGGTAACCAATATGCTAAAAATAGATTCACTGATAAGATCATTGACCTAAGCAACCTTGTTAGCTGTACAAAGTTTTGTATGACTTGCACTCAGTTTACTAAATATTAGCTTGTGTTGATGCATGATCTGAAACCAAAATCTTTATACCCACAAATGAATACAAGTTGTATTTCATTATTGACAAAGCAAAAACAAAAATTAAAAGTGGACATGCAAATTCAGTTGATATTTTGTTGGAGGAAAAGGACCTACAGAAAGAAATCCAGACCCTATTCGAGCCTCTTATATTCCGCTTTAGGTATAGATCAAAGCGCTGCAGGCGCTGGAGTAACCACTGCCTGTACCATCAGCATAAAATTTACAAAACAAATGGGTGGTGCATGTACAATGTTGACAATATGAAATGGAATGGAATAAGTTGAAATAATAAGACATTGCAGACTTATTTCTGTTTGTTAAATGAAATTGGATTTCTAATTTAACAGAGCAACTATTTGTCAAAGTGAAAGAAACCATTCTTTAACATATTTTAGTTTTTTTATATATATATACATATATATTGTATAATGAATATTTTTATTAAGAATAGCAACGGGCATGAAGGGTTGAACATTCATTATAAATGCTCAGATTACATTAAACTAGAATGTTGTGTTCCGCGGAACACATGTGTCGCCTGCATGGAAAACGTTGAAATGTGGGCCTATGTTTAATCATATATAATAAAAATATTTTATTGAAGTTGATTTCAATACTACACAACAGAACACGTGTCATCTAAATTGCAATTAAAAGGGGAATAACTAAAATAATGGTGAAACCTGAGTTATCATCTTCAAAAAATTGGTTTGTAAATGCAGATGAGTTATTCAAAGTATTAGGTGAATTAATTGAACAAGTAATTTCCACTTTACAGGCATTTTACTCATTTTCATGTAAAAGTTAAATTTGAAAGGGATATAACTCATACAATATTGAAACTGGAGTTATCATTCTTGTTGTCACAGATGGCATTGTTCATGCTGATAATATATTCCAAGTATGAAGTGAATAGGACAAGTACATTCAAAGTTAAAGTCAACATTAAGTTTCATGTTAAAGTTGCACTTGAAAGGGGCATAACTAAAAAAAATTTGAAATTGGACTTATCATTCTTGTTGTCACAGATGGCATTGTTAATGCTGATGACATATTCCAAGTACGAAGTGACTAGGACAAGTTCTTTGAAAGTTAAAGTCAACATTAAGTTTCATGTTAAAGTTGCATTTGTAAGGGGCATAACTGAAAAAATATTGAAACTGGAGTAATCATTCTTGTCATCACAGATGGCATTGTTCATGCTGATGATATATTCCAAGTATGAAATGAATAGGACAAGTACTTTCAAAGTTATAGGCAACATTAAGCTTCAGGTTAAAGTTGAATTTGAAAGGGCATAACTCAAAAAATATTGAAACTGGAGTTATCATTCTTGTCGTCACAGATGGCATTGTTCGTGCTGATGATATATTCCAAGTATGAAGTGAATAGGACAAGTACTTTCAAAGTTATAGGCAACATTAAGTTTCAGGTTAAAGTTGCATTTGAAAGGGGCATAACTAAACAAATATTGAAACTGCATAACTAAACAAATATTGAAACTGGAGTTATCATTCTTGTCATCACAGATGGCATTGTTCGTGCTGATGATATATTCCAAGTATGAAGTGAATAGGACAAGTACTTTCAAAGTTATAGGCAACATTAAGTTTCAGGTTAAAGTTGGGGGACTACCGGACGACATCGCCACCGCCGGACAATAGGATCCCTATGTGTCTACCTGCTATCGCAGGCGACATAAAAAGGATTGAATGTATTTCAAGAAAGTGATGGCACTTCCACATAATAAAGATTACTTTGATCCTTACAGTATGTGCAGCCTGCAATCCCAGATTAGGGACAGCCTATCGGTTACAAAAACTTAATCATTCTTTCAGCATTGCTGAGATAGTTGTGACGGAAGGAGTGCAGAGCTTTTATTTCACTTTCTGTAGCAATTCATGGTTGTGTAGGTTTGAATCACAGTTTGAGATTTTACTAAACTTTTTAAAAATGTATCTGACAATTTATATGTGTTTTCAATTTTAACAACAAAGCATAGAAGATGAAGGCTAATGTTTGTCAACCTTGCTAAATGTCCACTCAGAACAGAAAAATACAACATGTCACTGTCTCTTTAAAGTTAATAAAACTAATTTCTTTGTTACATTTTTTATTTAGCTGATTCCCACAACTTTCTTAATACATAAACTTGTTGGTAACTCTGCCGGTTAAGTATTAAAAGCTACCTTAATTAAAAAGCCTAGGGTGCAAGTTAGATACTGCAGAGCAAATTGTCATTATGATGTCGGCATGTGGAATCGTCTGAAGATTCATTTTTGAACTTAAAATTTTGAAGTTTTCAGCCTCTCTATGGCTCGCTCCACATGTATTCTGACACAGGCTATTTTCCTTCTTCGTTCCACTTCTCTGGCACTTAACTGTTTTTTTCCTCTAGTAAAATCTGGCATAATTAAAGTTGCATAATGCGACGCTATTTCCTCCGAAATAAGAAAGCCACGATCAGCCAGTATTTGGTCATCTCTTTCAATCAAATCCAGAAATCCTAAGCGAACAGTTATGACCTTTTCTGATGTTCTGCCACCAAATGCATGTGAAACGAAACTAATCGCACCTGTTGGGGTAATGGCAACTAAACATTTCACAGCATTGTGATGCTTGTAATTCGACCATGTTGATGCCCGTTATGTCAAGTTCCCTGCTATTTCAATGAAAACTTCACAACAGTCAATTATTACCCTACATTTACGGTATGTTTCTCGGAAAACATCCGGAAGATTCCTCAACACAGATTCTTTATCTGGCCACAGTACCAGAAAGCCAATTTTGTTTGCAAGCTTTGGCAGTCCTTCATTTAATGTGTTGGATATTACAGTCCGGGACTTAAAACCTGAATGCAAGATCGTCATTCTGTAAGTTTAGTCTCAGTTTCAAACTATATTGGACTTTGGTAGAACTGCCTGTGTAAAATTCACCAACCATTAAAAACACAGCATGATTTGGTATCCAGTGTAAATAAAGTTTAAGCGTTTTTTCTTTCTCCCTCCAGTCCAGAATATTGTCGGAGAACTTTATAAGCATAATCTCCTCTTTCAGCTGATGGTTCTCTTGCTGAAGCTGCCCAATCTCATCCATTGCTTTCTGGTGATTTAATGCATCGGTCATGGATATCTGAAATAATATGAAATATGAAAAACACAATTTAAAGCAGAAAAATAAGGTACTAATCTCCTTAGACTAACAGTGCAGCTCCAGATCAGCTGACTTGTTTGTTCCATCTGATCAGGATCTAAACTGTTCTCTTTAAGGTTATATTTTACCAAGATGCCAACTTATCTTAGATTATGATCGGACAATATGGGTTTGTCAATTGATCAACCAGGTACACAAAAGCGTTAAAACTTGTACATACACTGTTTTATGATGAATTTAGAAAAACTCTGCAGAATTTTACAGTGAGCAAAATTCTGCAGAGTTTTTCTAAATTCAACGGCACCCATTAAATACATAACATGATTTTATGTCATGCAAGTAATTAACCTGAGAAGATTTTGAGTAATATACAGGTCTGATTTTTCTGGACTGGTGTCTCTACTGGGAGTAACTTACTGTAAGCTGGGCCAGGTCAAGTAGGGCTTCTGCAGCATCACATTCTGAACTTTTCTCATGTTTCTTTACATCTGGGGTGAAGAAGGCTAGCTGCTTCTTGGATCCCGCAACACTGTTCTCTCATACCGATTACCCATGTTTACACTTGGTACATAATCTGGATCACGGGGACCATCACACTTTCCTACAACACACACAAATATAAAGTGATAAACAGAAATAATAAAAATATTCTGGACCCTTCATTTAGTACTCTTATCACAAACAACGTTACCATTGTAAATGTCGGCCACGATAATTTCTTGGTATAAAGGATGTGGGTGGGGTAATCGTTGAGCTCCGGAAATTTGTACTTTTTATTTGATTTCAAAACGAAAGCATTGATAATTCTATTAAAATAACTATTACAATGTCAAAATATTTATTCAATCAACTAAGAAACGCACCTTTGACAAAGTGGCGTCCACAAATGCGATCGTGGACTCTTGCAGTCTTGGTTCCCACGGTGAATTTTACTCAAATTACTGTCCAACTCCAAATTTACATCATTTTACGGCCGCTAACCACTTAGTTCTCTGTGTAGTATTCTTAGGAAATCTGTAAAATTATACTCCAGCTTCGTACCTTTGACTGCATCCCGTAAAACAACAAGATTAGAAACGACCATTTTTTATTTTTGTTTACATGCAACTCACAGGTTACTTTTTATACGATAATCAATGGTTGTCTATTGATGCTTTTGCAAACCACAGCGGAAAACCCCAACATGTGACTACGCTATGACGTCACGGAAATATCTCCTATAGGATTATTTTTAGATTGGAAAAACACGAAATCTTGTATTTCTCCGCGTTATTTGCATTATAAAAACAAATAATAATTTTTGCCATGCTGTGGAAGTATTTATTCGGTATCACATACAAAATGGTTTTTTTAAACTTAATATCTTTATTTTATATCATGACATTGCAACCAGTAAAGACGGTTCCACGATAGACTAAGGAACTATTTACTCTGTGGATGAGGGGTTTCCTGGCGGTAAATCAATTAATCCTAGTATATATAGCGAAGTTGCCAGGCTCAGAAATTCGGTCTGTTAACACTCTAACCACTGCAAGCAGTGGTTACAAAAATTAAGTCAATCTTTTAGCTGTAGACATTTTTTGCATGGCAGAATAGTAATTGTCGGGGAGAAGAATTAATATAAGCTATCATCTGATAGCTTGTTTTCTCATTCTCTCAAATATATATGTATTGTCTTGCTCTGTTATACATCGATGTATTTGTATTATTTGAAATAAATACTGTTTAAACCAATAGTAATTTTGAGGCATCTATATAACTTTTCTCTTTTGAATTATGGTACTATAAATTTTGAACCATTTGCCCTAATCAATTAATAATAATATCCTTCTCGTCCCCAGCTTCAATACCTGCCTTGCATCTAAAAAACAATTACAACAACAACAAAAACAATACATTTAATTTCTACATTTGATAAAATATACTTAATGACAATGAACAACAGGAAACAGATTGAACCAATTAATTGTCACATTTAGCAAAAAGTGTTTTTTTTTATTTTCGGGGTAGTTTTTATTACGCAATAACTTTTTTATTATTAATAAATTTTCATAATTTTGGTATCTATATTACTGCAATGCATTCGGTATTATGAAACTGTGAAAAATGTTGATAATATGTGTATTTCCTTGTCAAAATGCAATTATCCCCACCATCCTTTTTAATGTCCTTAAGTATATTAACATAATTACTGGCAAGAATACCTACATACATAATTAGCCATATTAATTCTACAATATCTTTAACTTAAATATACATACAAGATTAGTCATGATACACCATAAAGATACTGAAACTGCACCTGTTTATGACCACCTCCAGCTCAAGAATATATAATGCATGCTTTAACTGCTTGATATGAAAATACTATGAGAATTTCTATGAATCTTTTTAATTAATGCTTGCCTTTTCCCTGACAAATATAAACCTTGACACTGTTATATAAGTTTCAGTTAAACATTTCAATGCTCAGGTTATGTCAGATGAGCGAAACTTAACTCAAGGTTCAGAATTATCTGTTAAATTTACAGCAAATATCTTATCACAAGGAACCATTGTTTACTCTGTGGATTGCATAAAACACCTTTTTACTTTGTATCATTTAATATTGCAACATCTATTTACATGTATGTCAGAAGTTCTCATGTCTATGTTTTGTGATATCTAGTCTAATTAAATGTTTTTACTACATTGCTTAACGTATGCGGACAATATCCACTTTCCTCTAGCCAGGGATCTTTCATCCATGCTGATATTCTTGAAGATATCATAATTTCATCATTGCCAGTCATATGTGATATTTAATAAAATTTACTACTTATATAACTACTTATACTTGATGTCTATTTCATATCATAGGTCAAACAACTATTCACTTCATATCTACAATCAATTCAAACCACAACTTGGCTCAAGGACATTACATCATTAGCATGAATGTCGTCCACATATAACACGTGTGTGTTATACTTTTCTTGTTATATTTCGTGAATTCGTGAATTTTCGTTGTTTTGGGTATATTTTTTTCCAAAGGAAGTAATTTATTTGATCAAATATAATCTGCGATCGTATGCAATAATGTGCGGTCCTCAAGTCTTCTCCTTATAAGGTCTGAAACAGTCTAGATTTGGGGGCCGCAAAAAAGCCGCAGATTAGAATTTCATTGTTTAAATATGGCCGACGTTTGTCAGGAAAAGAAGGAAGACCGCAATAAAATTTACGATTATCCGTGAAAATGCAAACCTTTGTATTGCTAGAGTCTATAATTCCACGCGTTACAGCCCCACACTGCTACGACCTTTGTAAAGCTGACGTCATTTTCGAAATCAATGTTCCTTCCGGCATGATAATTGAAAGTGTATTCGAATTCGGACGTATTTTATGGATTTTATTAGACTGAAATGTGTTTCTTATTCTGTGCTGATGGATGTTAACCTTGGATGACTAGAATTCCCGACTGAATGCCAGAGTCTAAGCCATTTCGGTTTGAAAATAACTAAAATGGTTTTGTTGCTGGTGTTATCCTCGAGTACACAGTTCCGACGCACATAACAAACGTTTATAATTTACGGGAACCAAATGGAAGAGACATAATTTATTGCCTTTTTATTGGGAAGACTACTCATTTACCCATCGTCTGAGAGCATTTTTACATAACTGGATTCCATTTTGAAACCAAAAATATCACAATTTGACAAGTGGGGTATCCAATATGGCTGAACTGGGAGTACAATGAAACGACGCACTTGACTGGTTACTATATTTAATGATACCAAAACGTAAAAAGCACTTGATTTTCACTGTTCTAAAAATAGTGAGCGAGGGAATATCAGCTGATTTGTTTCTCTTTTTGTATTATTTCACTGAAAATACCATGTTTGAAAATGGAATTAATAAAAACCTTTATTTTTCATAGCTTAGTGTAAAACATTACAAAGAAAAACATCAACATCCCTAACTTTGCACATTTTTGCTCAAAAGAAATCTCAATGATGATTATGAAAAAAAAACTCGGCGAAAGTGATGTCAAACATTATTTCCGTATCGAGAACGAGGTCACAACAAAAGTGCGTCAGAATAGTGATGCGTCGGAATGAAGACTATACTTTTGTGTATATTTCAACAAGGAAATACAGAGACTAGCTTTTTTCGAAGAAGTTAGCTGGAAAAAAGTTGTGGATTTTGCACATTGGAATAAAAGCCTACGACCCATAAACTTCAGCTGTTCAAGGATGGCAGGTTCAGGCCTGCCAAATCTCCGGATTTTGTCCGGAATCTCAGGACTTTAAGTTACTTCTCTGGATCTCCGGATTTATAGTCAAAATCTCCGGATTTCTATGAAATTGCAAAAAAATATAGATTAATTAAACCTAATTTAAAAGTTGTACAATAAACGTAAGTTATTATACTGCAGTCGCACATTTCCTGTTTATTACTAGGTAACGAGGTCGTGGTCAGTTACATGCAGTTTCAATGTCTCTGGCACAACTATACAATAACCGCGTGTCATAAACTTAACAAGGGCCTCGATGTTTCACCTGCCTTTATCTTTTTCACTGCATGCTCATTCTAATATTGTCAAAAACAGGTCTTAACAGTTAAAAAATGAATGATAAAAATAGACAAAAGTCATTTAAAACATGTTCTTCAACCATTTCTAACAAAATCGGCAAAAATCATTTATAAAATTTTAGAAGAATATAATTACACAGAAAATCATCATCATCATCATTATCATCATTTTTGTTCAGTCACAGTCATAGTGAACAGCAGAAACAAAACATTAAAACAACAACAATAACAACATCATCATCATCATCATAATCGTCGTCGGCGTCATCATCATTGACATATTCAGACAAAATCTCCGGATTTTTAATGAAGAAGTTTTGGCAGGCCTGCAGGTTTGACAGTTCCCAACAGGTTACTGTCTTTTGATAACAGGTGATATTGGTCTCTGCCTATGTAGTCTGAAAAGGCTCAGCAGAGCCTTGGCTTTCCTACCACCATATCGGACTTGACATATATGAAAAGACAGTAACCTGTTATTCTTTATATAATAAAAGATAAACATTAAAAATAATTATATAGACATAGACAACTGTATTGTAATGCTATTCTAAGTGTATAATGCGCGAAATGTATATAATTTCTTTAATGTCCGATAATTGCCGATTAGTCGATTAATCAGTTGATTGAAACTTCCGATTAATCGATGTTGAAAATTCAGCCGACTGCCCATCACTAGTATCGAACAATGTCCAGCTTCCCGTGTTTTATGTGACGTCATATACTATGTCACACTACCCAACTCGAACAATACGAACCTGCAGAATGCATACTGTTATAATATTCCATATGTATAAAAGATCATATCGCTATTAATGGGAGCGAACCCTTACGGCGACAGCGCCTAACCATGCAATGCCAGTTATGCTACCTGTCGAGCTATTTGGGACAACACCCAAAAGGTTGATCGGATAACTTCGACAAACGAAATCTTAACTGCATGCCATCGCTAGAAATTTCATTGAAAATACATTAAAATTTTCTGTTCACGTGAGTCGGTCTGGTCAGGAGTTATACCAAGATCAGCGGACGGATTTTTTATCTCGTTATATTATTATGAGGCAATACTAGTTGAAAAAAAAATACTTAAGAGATTAAATATATATTAAATGCAAGTTTATCAATAAAGAGATGATAACCATAAACGCATTTAAGATTAAAAATTACTTGGAGAGCATTTAGGAGAAGAAAAACACCACAAGCAACAAAAAAAACAGCAACAAGAAAACAACATGTACAGATACAGGGGATTTTTAGAACTAGCTTTTTCTGTTTTAAATTTTCTTAACGTATTTTAAATAAAGATACATTAATAACATTCATTTTGGCAAACTTGTATCGAAACTGGATTTTACCATTATTGAGATTTTTATTTTTTTCTATTTTATCGGTGACAGTGCAATGACGAGATGGGATATACCTTAACAAGTGCTATGTAAAAAAATGAGTAATACCTTAACAAATGCATTTTTATCCTTGTTCAGCTTCCTCTTCCCTGTTAAAAATTTCAAAACCAAATTCATTTAGAGAATAAAACGCACCTTATTGAAAAGTGATATTAACTATATACACATGTATTAATTACAAAATTATAACTTGTTAGTTTCATTTTTATTCAAGATCACCGTGAGTGTCAAATATTCATTTAAATTATTTAAAAAAGACACAAAACTGAAGAGAAATAATTTTAAGATGATGATGATGATACTACTACTACTACTACTACTACTACTTCTACTACTACTGCTGCTGCTGCTACTACTACTATTTCTACTTTTTCTACTCGTGACTACTACTGCTACTTCTACTACTACTACTACTACTACTACTACTACTACTACTACTACTACTACTACTACTACTACTACTGCTACTACTTCTACTACTACTACTACTACCACAACCACTACCACCACTACTACTACTACTACTAGTAGTAATAATTATAATTAATAATGATAATTAGAATAATAATAATAATAATAATAATAATAATAATAATAATAATAATAATATTATTATTATTATTATTATTATTATTATTATTATTATTATTATTATTATTATTATTATTATTATTATTTAAATTACTCATTTTAAAAAATATTGATCCCTTGAATTATTTGTGCGAGTCATTTAGGATGACTTAGGTGAATTCCAACGGTCATTCCGAAAGTCCATGTACCGGTTACCGGCCAATGAATTTTTGCTTTTAGGTTAAAACCTTTAAACTTCCAAATATTTTTTCTTTCAATGGACTTAAGTTAGGTTGGTGTTTTAGAACTGGACGCCATTTCAGCCAATGTATTGCTTGAGATTTGAGACAGGTTTCAAATTTCAGTTTTATAACCGTCAGCATTGAGTCCGACATTAAGTTGAGTAGGGTGTCTTATATCATATATTATATTATACTGCAACCCACATTTTTGGGCATTTAGAAATTGAACAAAATGTTTTTAAAAAGTTTATGTGTTCAAAATTAACATTAAGATAATTATAGCATTTAGTAGAAAGTTTCCCTGATCAAATCTGTCAGTTTTCTTTTCAGTATAAAATTGGTTTCTTGTGAAATAAAATAGTCACGGAAAGCTCCATCGGTAGAGTGTTTGGCTTTGTGTGGAAATGCGCAGTCGCCGCACGGGTTCGATTCCCAATATGCTATGCCCTTTTGTCGAATAAAGTATACAATATACCCTTAAAAGTAGCCTACTTCTCTTTCAACATTTTGTCCTGATATTTTAGCGGTTTAAGTATCAAAGACAGTATAGCTTTGGATATAGATAAATCGCCCGAAGTACAATGTTTATACTTCCTGCCTTCCAATTTTTGCCTTAGTCGTTCTGTAATAAGCTAACCTACATTCTATTCTTTAGAAATTGAATACTATATTCAATATACTAGTTAAGTGTCTATAGTCAATAATTACATTAAGATATCCATACTGATACAGCATTATTGCAGATTTTTTAAAAATAAAATCAACAGCAAGATTTAGGAGTAGTGTCAATTTCTAAATCAGAGGTGATATCATATTGTAACTTTTCAGAATTTTTAATAGTGTTTTTTATGTTTCATTGTTCTGAAAAAAAATCCATCAAAAAAGTCTGCTTTATCTGCTAAGTAAATAAAGTCGATTATCTCTGTCAAAATATTAGAAAAGACTTGTTGCTTGTTTTATCTGTCTGAGAATAGTTCGAGTGTTACAATGAGCACAACTCTGTATAACGATCAACTAGTTTCTTAAATAGATGACAAAGGGTCTTTGAAAGCCACCGAACACAATAAATACCACAATACTGCAGGTTTGATTGAGCCAGTACATAAGCAGTTATGGAAATGCATAATTACAGGTCACGCCGCCTAGCTCCGGGTTGGGCGTAGCTCAATATATATACAACTAAAGATATTGTGCTAAACGACGTCGAAATGGCGTTATTGATAAAAACTCTGATTAAATGTACGAGGTGACTTTTTACGTCCGCCACACGGAAATTATACAGAAAAAGAAGCCAAAAGTGAAATCACAATTTGTCCACAGAATCTATCTTAAAATTATTTGTAAGCCACAGATGGAAATATGAACACACGTGACTTGCTCGTGAAATTTACTGTGCCCAAGATCATTAAATGAAATCTGGAGACCAGTCTTAAATCTCAAGCCACTTCAGCCAATTAGATGCGTGAGATTTGAGACTGGTCTCAAATCATAGTTTTATGATCTTGCGCCCTGTTGTCGTTACATCCTTGATCAAGTGACCCAGGCTTAAAGCATTTGTAATTCAATCATTAAAAATACTTTCGGTTACGAGCGAACCAACGGTAATTAACTGTTGCAACAGGTGCAAGATAAACCTGATACTCGAACGCATGACTTGCACATACGACGGAAGACGTAATTCAATTCGCTTGGGGATAATGGATAAGCCAATGAAAGATTTCCATTAAATTTAAGGAATGTTTAAAAGACACAAATGGATTAAAATAGAGTTTGATAACCATTATTGGTTTATGAGACTGTATAATGTGCTCTGACAGATAGATGATATCATAAAAGTAACAAGATTATTTGCTCTGTGATAAATAAATTTTTAAATTGTGTTAAAAATGGATAATGATATTTTGTTTGAAGTATCAATGCATCACTGTTAATAAGTGCCTTATCTCCATGACAGACAACAAAACACCAACAAGTTTTCGATATTCTGATGAATGAATGAATAAATCGATTCAACAATGTTCAGAGTCTGCTATAACAGTATATCCTAACAACAGCTTATAAAATGGAATTCATAAGTGATGTGATATTACGTGTAATTCTGTTGAGTTCCGCTATAGTTGCATCTGAAGACTATGTTTCAGAGCAATGCACTGAAGAGAACAACGCCACTTGGACATGTAATTATATCCCTAAAACAATACCATATGGATTTACAAGTGTTCGAATTAAGGATTTTACGAAACCTGATAAAATAACAATAATCAACAACGACCTTTTCACCGATTTGAGTTGGATCAAAATTCTCTCTTTGGAGTTGGCGGATGTGAGGCCTATTTCTCAAGAAAGAGGTGATTGTCACTTCTACTCAAACAGCTTCAGTACACTAAAGCAGTTGCGAGAACTAAAACTACACATGCTAGATGTTAATTTTACATCAGATGACGTTTTCGGGGGTCTTCCTTTACTTCATACGTTGGATATGAGAGACTCAATCGGCGTCACGTTTACAGAACTTATTCCGCAATTTAAAAACTCAACACACTTACCGCGCATGCGCAATCTTTTCATTTCAAGGTTAGAAACAGATGGTCCCAACGACAACACGCATTTAAACTATGATTTCTTTAAATCACTAGCACCTAGGAATATAACTGACATAGATTTAAGTGGAATAAAGGTTTCGTATTTAAATTTATCAGCACTTCTTGAAAATATGCCTTTTCTTCAGTGTTTAAATCTCTCGCATTCATCAATTGGAAAAATTAAAATCAACGAAGAAACAGTTCTACATCACCGACCATTAAAGGCCTTTGACATTAGTTACGCGGATTTCCCGCGGAATAAGTTCACGTTTTTACCCGGTATGATTACATTCAACAACGCCATGGGTAAGCTATCACTTCAAACCAACAACTCTTTTGAAATGTATTTCTCATCAGAAACTCTAAATGGTAGTGGGTTAGTGCCTCAGGTCACAACTCTATGGTTTCGAAATATTACGTTCGAAATAGACATACCGCCAAACACACAAACTAAACACCTAGTTGTAAGACATAACGGACTCAAATACGTCGATTTCGCATGTAAGTGCGAACAATATCCATTGAATTCTTTTACCTACCTAGATGTGTCACATAATGATATGGAAATGTTGCATCCGAGCATTCTGTCATGCCTTCCAAACCTCGAAACGGTCGATCTTTCCCATAATGCTCTTTACAAAATGGCGTCTGACAATTTTGAATGGTTCACAAATCTCTTTAAAAAACTCAAATTGCTGCTTGTTGTCGATCTATCAAACAATGATATTAATTTTCTTCCTAAAGAACTGTTTACAAAGAATGAAAACCTTGAGTACATTTATCTCTCTGACAACAGGCTCGATCAGATCCACTTCCGCTTGGAACATTTGCATCGACTAAAATTTCTTGATATTCGAAACAATAACATACGTTACTTTGACGAACGTTCATTGAATATCTTAAGCGGAATTCAAACCTCGTGTATTGAAGAGAAACTTAAACCGATTGTTGCACTTGATTTAAATGAATTTGAATGTTCCTCTTGTACAAGCAAAGGATTTATAAAATGGACAATTGAAGCCACGAATGTTAAAATCCTTCCAAAAACTCTGAAGTGTACTAATGAAAACGGACAGATTGTGACAATTGAAAATTCCTTGCTGAACGAGGTGCAATGGATCTGCGATAGAACAAAGGTTATAATTACAACAAGTTTAACATCAAGTGGGGTTATGATTTTTCTTGTAACGCTGATTGTACTCATTGTAAAGCGTAGAAAAAATATAAAAAGACGCCAGAAAAGAGTTGTCGTTCTTGATAGGCTGGAGGAAGGCGAGGGACAATACGAGTTCGCAGTGTTTCTTTCATACAGTAGTAGAGATGACGATTTTGTTTCAGAACACATTCTGAACCAGCTAAAGGCAAACCTTCAGCTTGTTACTGGAATCGAAAGAAACCTTGTCTGCAGTGGTGATATAAATTTGCGACCTGGTTTTGCAGTTCATGATGAAACGGCAAGATGTTATGAGCGAGTGTCTGTCGTGCTCGTATTAGTATCGGACAATTTCTTTCAAAGTGTCTACTGTCAGAATGAATTTGATCAAGCATATGTTCAGAGAAAACCTGTTATACTTATGTTAAAAGACCACGTGGACGAAAATCTCATGTCGCCTAGTATGCTAGCTCTGTACCGGCGCAACGTAAGAATTCTTTTAAGTGAAGAACATGGACAGTGCCAAATTAATCCTTCTTGGGAGGATATATGCAATGCCATTCTGGATACAATTGAAGTTACAGCATAAATCCAGTCCATTTCCTATCAAAGAGAACATTTTGACAGTTAAGAGTACTAGTATTTCACAACAAGGTTTCTGTCTTTACTAAAACTCACCTAAGAATATGTCAAAACAATGTTTCGTCTTTTATAAAACGCTCCTTGACTCCTTAACGCTCAAGATGTACCGTAATTAGCGTCGCTCGGCTGGGCGCCGCAGGGGTTCGCTCCCAAATAGGGGCAATATCATTTTAATCATCTTAAATAATGACATCCTAATCTGTTTTATTATATGCAACGGAAACTATTCGTGTTAGTTACGTTTTCGGATAAATATATTTTTTTGTAAATTTGCGATTGGCATTTTTATATCACATGACGTTCAGTAAAGTGGATATTTGGATAACTTCCTTTTCCTGTGAATTGACGAGTCATCTTGAAAAAAAAACCCTTTGTTCCCCTTGCCTTTTAAAAGCTATTTAAAGTGCACATTAAGTATCATGTGACTGATTTGCGTAACACTTGCTGTACAGAAATTTGAAACTGAAATCTATAACTTAAGTCTATGTACGTTACTTTAAAATATACTGAGAGAAAAAAGTTAGCAAGTTTGGAATTATTTCACTGGTTTATTGAAACTATACCAATTTGACTTAAACCAAGTACATAATTGGATAAAAACATTTAGTTTTCAATTGGTTTGTAACAATAAATTGTCAAAACCCTGTTGCCTTAGCTCACTGTACAGCCTGAAAGACGTTAGGGGTAAGGTGTCAAAAATCACAAGGATTTCAGTATCTACAGTTCTGAGGCACACCCTAGTCCCAGTAGTATTCATGAGATCTCGGGATATCTTCCCACTGGACATAAACCGGTTACGTCGAGAAAGCGTCGTGATGTGACGTTCTTCGCGTGACGTTGTTTTCCGTGGTCTGTTTGATCTGGGTCTGTCGTTGACTCGTCCTGTCTCCCTCAGACGGTTTCTAAGGCGACTAATTGTAGATTCATGGCGATTGAAATGCCGAGCGACAGCTCTTGCCGTCATACCAGCGTGGAGCATGCCTACAGCTCTTTGACGTTCTTCTAACGTCATTCCTGGGCGACGCCCCATTGGAATTTCTTCGCGTTTTAAACTGGTTATTTTGTTTGTGGTAACAGCTCAAAACAATAAGGTACATTACTCGACTCTACACACTACCGACATTGCAGTGCTTACATTGCAAGTGATGTTTGATTTTCTTACGCTTCGCCGATAAAATTCACGGTTTTCGAACAAACACAATAGATGTGTAAAGAGCATCGATAAGTACATCATTTACATATAAAAACGTCTTCATTCGAAAGCTCAAAAAGAAAAAATAATATGTGTGAAAAACTTGCTAAACATTTTTCTTTCAGTATATTTCTTAGTTATATCGTATTTGGTTTGTTTATTTAAAGACTAAGTTATGTTGTTCTGATTTTGTTTGTTTAATATTTGGTTTTGTTTATTTGTTTAAAGTCTACGTTGTATTGTTTTTTGGTTTTGTTTCTTCAAAGTCTACGTTGTATTGATTTTTGGTTTTGTTTCTTTAAATTCTCCGTTATATTGTATTTGGTTTTGTTTCTTTCAAGTCTTCGTTGTTTGGTATTTGGTTTTGTTTCTTAATAGTGTATACATTTCCGAAGAGGAAACGCTAGAAGGAGCGACTTTGTTTTTAAAATAGGAAATAATGTACTGGAAACTGTTGATCACTATAAATACCTTGGTGTGATATTTCAAGAAAAATGCGACTTCATGTTAAACTGTGGATCTCTATCTAAAGCAGCTGGACGCGCGTTAGGCAGTGTTGTGAACAAAATTCACCAACTGAAAGATTTCGGCTTCAGAGCATTCGAAAAACTATTTAATTCATGTGTCGTGCCAATACTGGATTATGGATCGTCAACGTGGGGTTACAGACATTACCAAACAGTAGAAAATGTACAGAATCGAGCGATGAGATACTTTCTTGGCGTTCATAGATTCGCACCACTACTTGCATTATATGGTGACACAGGTTGGATCCCGTGTACATACCGCCGTTGGAGTAATATTCTTCGTTTTTGGAATAGAATGATTGCAATGGACGATAACAGACTAACCAAACAAGTGTTTCTAAATGATCACACGTTATGCAGTAATAACTGGAGCAGTGACGTGTAAACCATAATGGATTATTTAGGACTCGCAAATCATTTCACAACAAAGACGCAAGTTAATCTCACAAGTGCTAAGGATTTAATAAGGGATTTTTATTCGGATAAATGGTCACGGGATATTCATACGGTACAAAAACTGAGAACATATAATACTTTTAAACATGATAATAGATGTGAACCATATGTTAATTTAAACCTTTCAAAAAATGAACGGTCATTATTATGCCAGTTGAGAGTTGGTATATTACCATTACGAATAGAGACTGGGAGATATGTAGGTGAAATCCCAGAACAGAGACTGTTTAGATTTTGTTCTCTAAATATGATTGAAGATGAACTGCATTTTATTCTTTATTGTGAACTGTACAGTAACATCCGAAACGACATACTTGGTGACTTGTTGAACTAATTAATCTTACTCCGTCTGAAAAATTATCAACATTAATGAACTCTTATCGTATGAAAACAGCTAAATTTATTGTAAAAAGTTATTTGTATAGACGTAACGTGCTCTACTCTCAACCATAAATTATTTATTTGTGTATCATATACATCTATTGTTTACTGAATATAACTGTTTTATTGTCTGACATTTCACATATTGTATAATATGACAATAATTTACTATATTGATAACATAATTACATTGTTACAGAACAGAACAGAACAGAACAGAACATTTCTTTTATTTGAATCAGGTTCACAAAGAACAACATGATAATAATATACGTTACAATAATGGGATAATGGCAGACAGTAGTAATTTGTCAAGTTTTCAAGGGGAAAGTGTTCAAAGAATATAAGGGATAATAGCAGCTGTTTAACAAAAAACACCAAGTAAGTTGGGTTCATAACAGGTAAAAAGGTTATATTCACAGTCGTTACATATAGCAATACATCAGGTGGGGATTTTATAATTCATTAAGGCTAATAAACTACAAATGTAGGCATATAGACCAAATAAGTATTCAGTATGACAGAAATATGACACACATCGAATAAATAGAGCTACAACACAGAGATACAAAATATTCATAATGTTACTGTTCGGCGATGCCTTAGCGAAACGAAAGGTAAGGCCGCCCATATTTTCACACAGTGTGCATGCTGTAGAACTAATAAGAAAAGAAAGAACAAACGGCTTTAACGAAAAACGAAAGTAAGGCCCTTCATTCTTTCTTACTTATTGTCGGTCATCCTGATGACCGACATATTATAATGGACCAAACTTGAACTTTGAAGGGTAACACCGGTTAACAGCGGCACCGGACGTGGTCACTTTAGACAAAGCCGCCCGTCTAGAGCTTGGGAATGCTATTCCGTTCCCCCTATTTGCAAGAAAAGTCTTCCAAATGTTGATGAAACAATATCTGGACGTTGTAGTAACATCAAATCAGAAAATGAGCCGATATATAACGACATGTTAAATTATATAAACATACGTGTGTTGTATTTTTTACAGGGTGTAGAAAAAATGTTATGCGTCTTTTTTTAGAAAGTCACGTGATGAAAACCTTCATAGCAAAATATTATTTGTTTATAAATTGAACTGTTACGTTATTTGATTCAAACAACTGTTCAGGATGATCCCATATATGAAATAGATTCAATCCGTTATATTGATTTTGTTGGTCAAAAGCAAGACATCGTTTATGTTTTTCTTAGAGACTAATGAATATCCGGGCGTGCTCGATTGGGCTGTCGGAACTGTGCCAGAATCAAATTCCGACTCTTCCACAGAATCTGCTTGACTGTTTCACTGCATATGTCTGTACTTTCAGCAGACAGCGACAGTAGCAAACCAATTTTGTCTGGCGATTATAGTCGCCAGAGAATCCTTAGCAAGCTTCAGTTATCTTTCCTCGAGGTTTAAAATAGGCGGTATTCCCCAAACTTGCAAGTAAAGTACATACTGCTGCTGGAGATTAACAACACCAGTTGGTGTTAGATTTAAAAATACAACGAACTCGGAGTCATATTACAAGATGTATGTTTACCGTTATCACAGCAGATTTGCTGATAGCAATTTGATGCCACTTAAATGTCGGTCACTGATTTATTGCCATTCATATGTTTGGAATGCATATTATGATGAGATATGTATCTGTATTGTTACGACGCTTGTAACCACTGCTGGCGTAGTGCGTCGGGGGTTTAAATGTTTTAACCATTCGAGTTGCACAAATACTGCACACTGTTTGCCATATCCTGTCGTTCAGGGCGACGTTTACACCTTCTAGATGCTGGTTTAATACAGTATAAGCTGTACCTCTTCTTTTCTTTTTTACAAATGGTTTATATTTACTCTTCAATTAAGTGTTATGTTGAATTATAATAATGAGCAATAGGCTTAGTTGATAAGAAGCTGGAGAAATTTTTTTAAATAGATACAGAGAACAGGCTTGACGTAATCCAGAAGCCAATCAGAGGCCTCTAGTTTTTTTGGTTTACAACAGTCGTTTATTTTCTGATAACGACGGATAAAAAGTCTAAGAATCTGCCAAACGAGTGAGATTGGATGTCGGAACAGAATCATGATAGGTTTTTATAAAAAGTGTTACATAATTGCATGTTTATTATATCTTTTGAAGTCTAAAGAACTTCTAATGGTCTTAATAAGCCATACTTCATAGTTCAACTAAGTTTTCCTAGTTTTAAGATCAGTCAACAAAAAGCAATATTTATAATTTACTGAAAAATAACACTATTCTGGTATTTATGTTGGTGAAATTCTTGGCATAGTACTGAAATGTAACCATTATCTTATTTTATGGCAAACAAACCAGTATCTAAATATATTTCAGTTTGGTGCAGTATAAAACACTGACCGATTCACACCACCTATTTCGATGGAATGGGTAAAACGCTGCCAGAACACAGTTCCGACGCACTCGATTGGAGTTCTCCCTGTTCTAAATGTCGGAATTTCCAATCGAGCACGCTCCGACTTTTGCGGGAAAGGCTGTCTGTAAACAACAGTTTACAAAAAGCTAGTCGGTCATTAGCATACACTTTCAACCAAAAATGTATTCCAAAATCTAGAGTTCAACAATAAAATTTCGTCACTGTCCTAGGGTGGAGGGATGAGCAGCCTGACAGGGACTCAAATTATTAAATTTACTATTCTGATCTTCAACAATTTCGTTAGAATGCTGAACTTAAACATGCAATATTGGTGGTTCTCGCACATTTTCCTGTTTTTGTTTGTTGGTTTTAATGATATCAATTTCAGTGTATGCCATGTTAGATGACATTATGCGAGAATTTCTTTCTTGTGGTATAAATCACCAAACATACGGTCGTGAAACAGTAGAGGCTTATAGTAAACGAGGAAATGTTTTAAACAAGCATTTAGGAGGAAACGAATGCTCAGAACTTGCTTAATTGTCAAAATATTGTCTTTTAAAGAGAGATTTTGCTTTTTGCGCTTTCCAGTGCAAATGATGCGAATGTTCTCAGAAGTTAACGGAATTTTAGCGAAGTGAGGTGATCATTGTTTAAAGCAGGAATCTTTATCTTGATAAAGATTCCTGTTTAAAGTGAAAAAAAGGGGGGGGGGGTCAGCGATTTTGCCATTTGTTTGCGATTTCCAGTGCAAATTTATTTGGTGAATGTTATCAGAAGATACCGAAGGTTTAGCGAATGTGACATGGCCATTGTTTAAAGTAAACATAGGAGATCAGCATAGGCAATATTTTTATCTAATATCATAAGTGTAGTCAATTGGGCGGCGCTACGCTAAAAGACAGTCATCAATACGACCAATAAGCTGCGGACGAGAGAGATAAACGACTAGGATGGCCACATGAGGTTATGATTACACATTCAGCGTGGAAGCATCAAGAATGATTTTGTTTATTGAACTTGTCTGATATCAATTTATAGGATAAATGGCGAAACGTTACCTCAGTTACAAGTACTTAGTTAGTCAAGTTTGTTGAAATATAATTTCAATCCATAATTACACACTTTTGCATTTCACGAGCGCGCTATTGAAATAACCTTAGATGCGAGAGTTTAAACCTAGTTGGTTTGATGACTACCCATGTCTTCATTAGTTATAAACATTACATTTTATCTTTTATTCGCAATTACTCATTTAGAGGGACATTTATATACATGTGTTTCTTTCTCAAAGATTTGCATAAAAGTGCCTCGTTTTGAGCTTGTTGCACAAAAACTGCCATGTTTTTAGATCTATCTATTTCCCTGTCCTTTTGATATCCAAGTTGGAGCTCTAATTACGATGCGGTATTTTATGTTTTTGATATGCTTTAAAGTCTTTAACAGGCTCAATGAAATCGAGCCTGTAATATTTTCACATTTTTCGTCTTCTGTGGTTTTCAAAGTGACCTTTTAATCTATTTTAAGAAAACAAAACTTTAAGAGAGGAGATTTAATTTATTAACTTAAAAAGATTAAAGGCAGTGTTAATTTCTCCCGGTTATTCGTAAAAACCATCTGTAAATTTAAAAAGAAAGGTTACCAACATGATATTTTACAGCGCTCTGCAGGCCTGGTGATTAACCCTTCTACAGTTGATCATTATGCTTACCTCTTTGGTTGCACGACGGTGGCAGGGGTTTAAGAGTTTATGAAGGTTATTGGGGAAATCTTTTCTTAAAAGAACCTAGAAGCTCGATTTGTTTCTTTTATCCCTGTCATCGTGTTCTTGCTGATTTTACTCCAGGAGCTCTGGTCTCGGTAAGATCATTGAGTACCCCTTTCGGCTTTGCAATGCTCTTAGCTTCTTATGTTTTATATGTTTGTGTGCTTTTGCATGCAACATTGTTAAGCAGATAAGTGGGTTGGAGTCTTTTCACCAAGACAACTTGTACTTGTTTTGTGATATGAGAACCTGTTGGGGCACGTGTGAGGTTGGTGCACCCTAGAACCTGGTTTAAACCCCCAGTGGCAATTTGATTTGCCACTGACCGTTCCAAGGCGGTAACCCCTCGGGTTCTTATTTTTGTTTATTGTTAGTGGTGTCTTTTTTGAAACTGATTATTTTATTAACCATGCTCTCTCCCCCTTTCTTCTTCTTGACTGTGTGGGGAGGCTGTTTTTTCTGAATGTGGCGATTCCTGATATGCATATTTCACCTTTTTTAAACGATTGTTTTGAAATAGAAACTTAGGTAACCATTCTATACGTGCTTCTGTATTTTTATCATTTAAACTTTAACTATTTAATTTATGTTACAAAACTTTCTCCGCCATAAAATTCAAAACTTGCCCTTGAATATATGCATTATTAACGAAATACGAATTGACTTATTTTGATTTCCATATTCCCTCTCAAAACCGCATATATCTATGCGTTCTCTTCTTGGGGTCTATAGTGAACGGTTGGACTCGTCGCAGTTGCAATCCAAATTGAGTTTTACTTGTAAAAGATTTCCGGGGATGCCCGTGACCCCAATGACTGCTTCCCCATACACATGCAATATAACGGATCTGATTTCGGTCTTGGGATACTAAACGATAACATTATTTTGACAAGTACAGTAAGGTAGACAACACAAGCACTATCATTTCTATGTAAGGGCGATCTACTAGAATATACTGCAAGGAATGCAAAACCAGCCTTTAAAGTAAAGAAAAAGTTGTTTTCAGAACAGTGGCATAACGACAATTTTTTATGATGATAGATTAATTTAAATAAAAATAGTGCTTCTTGAGTTCCTTTAATAGTTTTACAGAAAATCGTTCAAACAAAAACAAAAGATAATAGCAGCATAAAGCTTAAGTGAAAGTAATAAATGCATCAGCATCCTAATTTATTGTTTACTGTCTTTAAACGCTCGTCAACTTCAAGTTTGACGAGATCTGCTGAACCAACTAAAACTACATTTTATGAATGTTGGTAATAAATACTGAATATTATAAGCGTGGCTTTTCTCTCAATGTACAAATACGTATCAACTGTGGAAAGTTCTATGGTACCTCTTTGAGCATTCGCGTTAATGTAACATATTCATCAGATTCGCTGGTGCTTAAACAACGTAATTATTTCTACACGTCCTGAAAAAAAATTACGTCTACTAGAGACATGATTATTTATATTGATGCCTTTAGCCCGTACACGTATTCTTCATGTTTCAATAAATCAAACATCAGCCGTTCAACTTTGTTTGCATGCTTTAAAGTAACAGAATTGTACAATGTTTATATGTTCTCTTGTTTATGTTTGTACATACAGAGAAATGTAAATGGAAATAAACTTGAAACTTGAAACATCAACTAAATTCACAAATAGTTTGTCAGATACAGTCTGTGTGACTTTGATCGACAGAAAACTGGCCATATCATTGACTTACATTGGTCCAAAAGTAAATACATGAACGAATACATACCTACTTATTCTTTTAATTTATTTGCTAATGACCGACTAGCTTTTTGGAAAGCTAAAACTTGTGTATAATTGTCGGTCATCCTGATGACCGATATACTATAATGGACCAAACTTGAGCTTTCTACCTGAACACCGGTTAACAGCGATGTAAAGCAAAGTTCACGGACCAGACGGAACGGATAGTTTAGAAAAGTAGACTCTTACTAAGTCGTTATTTATGGATAGACTCTTACTCAGTCGTTATCTATGAAAACCTAGAGGCCTCTTATTGGATGTTAGACGACCTCATATATGGAGTCTGTACCTATTCTTAAATTCTCTCTCCAGCTTCTGATCAGCTAGGCTTATTACTCATAAAGATATTTCCAACGAAGAACAATAAATATATACATGGATTTTGTATAGTAAATGTATACTGTGTATGATAAACAAAAGATGTACAGCTTATGACTCTATTAGCAACTACAATGTGTAGAGAGCACTGAACAGAGATTATCTTATTATTTTGCTTTATTTTCTTATCTACGACTTCTGCAGCATTTTGTGAAACTCGGGGACAGGGGTATCACGGGGAACGTTTTTCATGTTTAAGCTAGCTCGATATGAATTACATTCGTCATTACTTTGATAAGTTTTCTAAACTGTTATCTTGCATTTTGCCACTCAACTGGTTATTAAAGTTTTATAAGGTTTTGAATGTAAAAAATATCATTCGAACATCAGAACACACATTTTTGCAGGAATCTTTAATCGGGTCATGAAACTGACAATAATAGACAATACAAGTTTTAGCTTTCCAAAGTTTTAATTTGGTTTTGAATCTACAAAATAATTTTTGGAACATGCGAAAACACATATTTTTGTGGAAGTTTCAAATCGAGTCATGAAACTGTCAATAATAGACAAAACAAAATTATGCTTTCCATAAAGCTAGTCGGTCATTAGCATAACCTTTTAACAAACAAAGACGGCGCTGAAGTGCATACTTTAGGCAAATTTGAAATTAACGTGTTTGGTTGTTATTGGAAGTCATAAGACATTCTAAGTAAATACCAACATTCTAACGAAATTGTTCTAGATCAGAAAGAGCAATGTTGTACCAGTGAGTCCCGGCCAGACTGTGTGAACATTTTTCTCCCCACTCTGTGACAGTAAAAAACTTTGTTTTTTTAAACATATTCTGAAGCTTTTGGTATATATTTACAGCTTGATTATCGTTGCTTTCTAACACTTTGTGACAAAAAATAGTGTTTGATAAACTTTTCAATTTCGGTTTACCTTCAGGTGAATTATTTTGAATGCAAACGGGGTTAGTTTTATCACCTGCTTAAATACATCTCCTTTGAAAGAAGGAATACCTATAAATAAACTTACATTTGTATGACATCCAATAAATATTAAGCGCTTTAATTTTAAGTGGCTTTAAACTTTTGTGCCGTCTTCTTAAAAGGTTGTGCTAATGACCGACTAGCTTTTTGGAAAGCTAAAACTTGTAAGCATTATTTTACAATGTGACGTACTACGGAATGCACCTGCGCGATCAATTATCTAGTACAAGGTTACTCAGTGGAGCGTAGAGGCTAGCGGTAAAGTGTGTCAATTGATCAATTTATTAGACGACGGCACGAGGATACAGTAGGATTATACAGGTAAATGTTTTAAATAAAATCTAATTGTTGGCGTGGAAATTCATTATTTCCTTTGCGAATATTGCTAAGTTTCGAAGTAGATTGAATGATTTATTGTTTAACAGTTCTTTAAATTTGAGAATATTAGGTCTAGTAAAGTACCATGATGGAATATATTTCTTTCTTTGTGTACAAAATATGGGGCACTTCATTAAATAATGGTACTCGTCCGGGGGGTCGTCGGAATCGCAATACATGCACCTACGGTGTTCAAATGGAATGTAATTTTGAGCCCAGCGCAAAGTTTCAATAGGTAACCTATGATTACCAGTTCTATAATGAAATAGACTGGTCCGGAGATCATTTGGCAAAATCTTCATATAATCTTCAAAGGATATGTTGTCTTTGAAAATGCGGTAATTAATTCCTTTTGATGATTCCATTACCGAGTTTGACCAAGTTTGTAGAAACTGGTCTGTCAGTGTTTGTTTTACTAATCTATGCGCGTTATTAAAGGTAATTTCAAATTGGTTAAGCCAAAAATGTGTGTTACCAGTATTATCCAAAATACTTTTAACGTATTCCACCCACGAAAAATTTAAGTTTGACCTCAACATATACATATAGCATAAGCGAGAAATTTTCATTTCATGGGACGAGATTAAATTAGCCCAAAATTTTATCATCCGACTCTTGATTATAATTTTAATCGGGAAGCGGCCAAGTTCTGCATAAAGCATATATAAAGGTGTTGACATTTTACTTTTAGTAATCTTTCTTAAGAAATCAGTATGTATCCGTTCAATAATGTCTATATTTTCCGCCCCCCATATCTCACTGTTGTATGTAAGTATCGGTAAAATAGTCTGATCAAATAATTTAAGCTGTAAGTCAATAGGCAAATCAAGGTTATATATTCTAGTGTACAGGAGGTGCATTGCTTTATTAGCTTGTTCTGCAATAGACTTTCTAGCATTTAAAAAACTTCCACTTGATGAGAATATAACGCCCAAATATTTATATTCTTTTACCGTTTCAAGAATTGTTCCATTTAGATAAAACTTATATTTTTCCGGCTTATTTGTTCCAAATACCATTACTTTTGTTTTATTCATATTTATCTGTAGCTTCCAAAGTTTGCAGTAATCTGAGAAATCGTTGAGAAGGTTTTGGAACGATTCTTGATCTTCACTCATTAATACAGTATCATCTGCATATAACAATACAAACAGCTTGATGTAAATATTGATATCATTGTCGTTAAGAACAAATTCTACGCCACGGTTTCTTTGTTGCAGATAATCTTCAAGATCATTAAGGTAGAGGGCAAATAAAATCGGCGACAAATTCTCTCCTTGTCTCAATCCATTAGGGCTTGTGAAAAAGGGGGAAATACAGTTGTTAGCAGAAACACACGATTTGATGTTAGCATACATATTAGAAATAACCTTAAGTAATTTACCAGTTATACCATTTTGAATTAATTTTTGCCAAAGACCTGCCCTCCATACGTTATCAAAAGCAGAACTAAAATCGATATAAGAGACGAATAATTTTTTACGTTGGCGTCTTATATTATCTATAATAAATTTCAGCGTAAAAACATGATCGGATGTTGAGTATTTATGGCGAAATCCTGCTTGATTTTCTTTTAGAATAGAATTACCGTCCAAAAATTTAGTAATTCTATCATTAAGTATAGACGTAAAAAGTTTACCTAGACAACTAAGGATAGTAATTGGTCTGTAATTTTCAGGGTTTACGGACGGGCCCTTCCTTTTATAAATAGGCTTTATAGTACCGACAAGCCAAGGGTCGGGCAATTGACCCGTATCAAGTACAAGATTAAAAAGTCGGATATAAAGAGGAATCATAAGTTGTTTTGTACTTTTAATATATTCATTGTAAATAAAGTCTTGTGGAGATGCGGCCTTAGAGTTTTTACATTTTGATATTGCTTTTAAGATTTCGCTTTCTGTGATCTGTCCGTTAAGAAGTTCTAAATTGTGATTCCGAAAATCAAAAAAATCTTCATTGATTTGCTGTTGGTTTTCACCCGAATTATTAGCGCCATTAAAATAATTATAAAACGCATCAATACTAGGTTGTTTCGACGAGTCTTGAGGTTTTACCGAATTTAATATTTTCCAATAATCTTTTGGGTTTTTGGTATGTATCAGTCTTAATTTTCGTTCATTTTCGAATTTATGTTTGTTTATATAAGTATTCATAACCTGTTTATAATGCTTACTCGCGCGTGAAAGTTGGTTTCTATATTGGTCATTTTTATGGGTCATGTATTGTTTACGTGCCACGTGATATCTATGTATGGCCTTTTTACAGTGGGGTCCAAACCAGGGTTTGTTTTTATTGTTATTATAATTTATATTATTATAGGATCTGTTATTTGGCTTAGCTGGGAACGATCTACGGGCCGACGAATGAAATAATGACGCAATTTGTTCAGATATGCAGTTAAGTTTCGACTTAGCAGTAACAGGATCATGAATGGAGTCAATATTCCTTATAATTTCATTAATATCGCGTTGGCTAATGTTTTTTACAAAATCATATTGTTTTTCGGGTTTCCATCTCGGGGGCTTAGAAATTTCAGGAACCCTAGACAAATTGTGCGTAATATTTTCATCTGGTTGGTTTTCGGTATGATCTGAATAGATTTTAAGTTCAAGATCGAGTAAAGAATGCCCATCAGAAAATAGCGCATCAACTTCTTGTACCTTAAAGCAGCTAATAATATGCATAAAATTTATTGTCGAGATCGCATAATCAATTACAGATCTTTCACGGAAAGTAAATTTCGCCGACATATTAGGATTGATCCTACTGTTTAAAATAAACATGTTATTAACCTTACAAATTTCTAATAGTTTAATACCTAAATTGTTAATTTTATCATCTAAAGAACACCTATTAGCTTCAATATTAAACTTTTGTAGCTGTTCTACACTATTCATAAAACTTAAACAGTCATTTTCAATACCAATTTGTTCTGCTAAAAAGTCATCAAATACTGTAAAATCTGACAGATTTGCCGTATGTGCATTAAAATCGCCTATTAAAAGAACTTGAGTAAATAAACTACATTTGGAGGTGATTTCAGACTGGAGATCATAAAATTCATTTTCTGTAAAGAATTTGGATATTTCTGGTGGGATGTACACATTTCCCACTATTAAGTCACAAGTTAAATATGCAGATACCTGCTTTTTGATTTTTAACCAAAATACATATTCATTCTTTGACTCTAAGATTTCAATATACTCATTAAAGTTGTTTTTTACAAAGAAAGCTAATCCTCCTGACCTCCTAATATATCTAGCCCTTCTTGGTTTTGAATAAAAGTGATAACCTGGCAGTTCAACTCTATCGAATTCATCTAGTTTAGATTCTTGTACACAGAGAATGTGAAAATCTTCAATCATTTTAACAAATTCCGGGTGTTCTAGCCTTTTTTTAAGACCACAAACATTAAGGCTACCAAGTTTGAATTTTTCTTGCGGAGATGTAGAAGTATCACCTTCATTCAAAAGCATAGGGCTGTTTGCAGTTAACTCAGTTTGAAAATTGGAAATTTCATTTTCATTTGGGTAGTCTTTTGTTTTTAAAAATGATGACCATTTATTTGTGTTTTTCAGAGAATGGTTCACACACAGTTCACCGGAAGTGTTCCTCAGCAACTGGAGACCGTCTGTGAGATTTAGCGTAGAACTATAGGAATACGAACTTTCATTAAAATGTTCACACGATGTAATTGTTGAAGAGCATGGAAGATGAATACACTGTTCACAGAAGAAAGTTGTTGAGGCCGGATCAGATTCATCAATTTTAGTACATGTATCACTAGAGAAGGATTCACACAGAACATATGCTGGTTTACACAAATTTTCACTATTTACACAAATAACAGGAACACGAATTTCAGGAGTCACTCTCCCCGGTGCGCCCTAGATGTGAGTACTCTCGCCTAACAGTGGAGGTGCAGATGTGTTAACCGGAGTTGGAGGAGTGCTGCCATGCTTCACGCTATGGACAGAAGAGTTCGGAGCTAGCGGTGCCGGTTTCTTGACAGACTTAACGTTGCTAGATCTACCTGGATTCGTCGGTTGCTTACCGGTTTTACTGCGAGGCGGTTTTGGAGCTTCCGCCACAGGAGCGGATGGGCGTGATTTATGATCGTCGGCAGTCGATTCAGAATCTGTGTCAGAACAGCTATGTGAACATTGGGAAGCCTCGGACATAATGACGTTCTCCAAGTGTATTGCGTCATCTAATTTGGATTCATGGTGGCGTTGGGTGTGTTCATCATAGATCTTACGTGCCACATCATAACGCACCTTCAGTGCTTGAGAAATGCGCCTCGGAGTATTTATATCACGAACACCTCTTAACACATTATGCCAGTCAGGGAACATGTCTTTAACGACACGGCTATTCACCACAAGTGCGGCTGGGAATTTAATGTGAACGTTCTTATGACCGAACTTTGTCCTATTCTCCTTGAATTCATCCCAAAGGGCCTTCCTAGCATCCGTGATCTCACGCGGATAATCACGTGAGAACCCTATTCCGCTACCTTTACTAGTAAGCTTGTGAGCTGTGCTAATCAACATCTCGACGTCAGAAGCATATTGGAACGTTACAAGAATAGCCCGGTGCTTAGGTTTGGTGCTTTGAGGGAGATGAGGTGCTTTAGGTTTAATTATGCGACCAAGTCGATATGCCACCAAAATACGAGCAACGGACTCAAATTCAAGTTTATCGTCAATGATTTCCTGGACCACGCTAATAAGGTCTTCACCAATCTCTTCTGGTACTCCAGATATCAACAAATTGTTAGCCCTGCTACGAACCTCCAAGTCTATTGTCCTATATTCTAACAGACGCACGCGTTCATCGAGGACATCATGTGTGGCACAGTTTACATAGACTTGAGCCTCAATATTGTCGACTCGCTGTTTCATTAAATTCATATGTGAAACATTGTCAATAATAAAGTTCAGTTTTTCATCAGCTGACAGTTGTTTGATTTTTTCCGTGTCTACACTTGCACTTGTTGTAAACGGGGAAGGTGACGAGGGTGGGGTACCTGTCGAATGGCGGGCTCGCTTGGGATACCTAACTGTCCGATAACCATCCGATAGAGGCCCAAATCTCCCCAAATACCTACTATCGGTGAAGCCAAACGACTCAGCCATGATCTGCTTACTTTATTGTCTCTTTAAAGTTGCTTTAAGATGCAGAAAAACACGAATTTATATCTCTTGTACGGCAGTTTAGAAATTCACGTCCGCCATGTTTACAATCCCATCATTCCATCATTTAGGTGACATATAGGTCCACTGGGCCGGGTGCTTTTATATGCTGTTTAAACAGTATTTTGTATATTTGTATGCACATGTCACGTTAATAAACAACTTACTTACTTACTGACTTACTTACTTTACTTACTTAGTGTATGGTTTTGTTTGTTTAATCTGTTCGTAGAATGTTTTTAATTCTAAAAATATATCTTACAGTGTAGTTAAATTTCTATTTGTTTTTGTTTCAAGCTTTTGTAAACTAATTGTAAATTGTTTTTAATTCTAAAAATATATCTTAGTTATATTCCTTTTTTCGTTTGTGTCCAATAATTGTAGAATGTATATAATTCTAAAAATGTTAAAAATGAGGGTTGTTTTGGGCGACAGTTTGAATGTGGAATGTTTCAATCGATTAAAGCTTGGTGTAAACCGATGTTTGTTCAATTAAATAATAGTAAGATGTACACGTTATTGAGGGTTTCGCAAACTACGAACTCGACTCGGCTTGATCGCCTTGCATTTGAGAGAACACGAGACGAGACGTGTATTAATATTAATAGTATAGCATTGTTACAACCCGTTTTGTAATAAATACGAGAATTGTAATAATTATAACACTTTTCATTTTTATTGCAACCACTATTGTAATAACGAGAGTTGTAAAAAAATGTGAAACTTAGTTTTTTTGCCACAAAGTGTCTATCCATAAAATAACTTTTTCTTTCGACTGAAATTAGCACGTCCTTATTGACCTGAATTGTCCTTGATCATTTAGAGACCGTCAAGTATTGATTAAAACTCAAATTATTTATGAATGATCTTAAGTGTAGATTTTTTAACATTAAAACTTATATAACAAAACGGGTTGCAATGTATCGACCACTTTTGTAATAACGATAATTGTAATAAATCATAAAAATTAGTGGGTTTTTTTGCCACAGTGTCTATCCATAGAATAACTGTTGTTTTAGATAGAAATTAGCACGTGCTTATTGACCTGAATTGCCAATGATGATTTTGAGAAAGTTATATGTTGATTAAAACTCAACTTATATAGTTATGAATGAACTTCAGTGTTAGACATTATGAAGTCTTGAAATTTTATTTAAAAACGAGTTGTTAGGTATCAACCTCTTTTGTAATAACGAGAATTGTAATAAAATGTTTGTTCATATATAAGCTGAGTTTTAATCAACACCAGACGGGTTTAAATGATCAAGTGCCATTTAGTATGTACTAATTAATGTCTAAAAACAGTTATTAAAAATTGAGACTCTCAATGGCAATAAAAACATAGTTTCAAATTTTACTACAATTCTCGTTATTACAAATGAGGTTGATACCTTAAAACCCGTTTTGTAATAAAATTTCAAAATGTTATAAAATCTAAAACTTAAGTTCATTCATATATAATTTGACTTTTAATCAATACTTGACGTTCTCTAAATGATCAATGAGAATTCAATCAATAAGGACGTGCTAATTTCTGTCAAAAGAAACAGTTATTCTATGGATAGAAACTTTTTTGGCAAAAAAAAAATAAGTTTGACATTTAATAACAATTCTCGTTATTACAAAAGTAGTTGATACCTTACAACCCGTTTTGTAATAAAAATGAAAAGTGTTATAATTATAACAATTCTCGTATTTATTACAAAACTGGTTGTAACAAAGCATTATAATATCAGGTATCATTTAATTTCGCGTGGATCAAATTTCGCGCATATGACATAAGTTACACTTTCAAGAGGGCTTAAGGTGGCTCAACAGGTTCATGTGAAAACGTACAAAATATAAAAAAAATTCTTAGAATCAAATGATATTTAACCTAAATGTTTATTACAAATTTGCGCGCTGCTTGGAAACAAAATTAATCAAATAACGTCGCGCGCGTCCTTAAAAACAGCTCTACCTAGCGGGAACGGATTTTCGCCGGGCGATGTTGCGATTATGCCCAATATTTTTTGGAAAAATTGACCGATTTTAAATTTGAAAACAGATTTGGTAAGAGGAATGAAATGCCTATAACAAATCGCGAAATTTGTTTGCTGAAAATCGAAGTGTTAAAATTTATTCCGGACTGCATTGCACGTCATTCGATTAATTTTGTTGCCAAGCAACGCGCAAAGTTATAATATACATCTAGGTTAAATTTCATTTGATTCTCAGAAATTTACAAATTTTGTACGTTTTCACATGAACCTGTTGAGCCACCTTAAATTCGCGCGCTTGAATTTTTCTAATAAGACTAGATATTCAATGGTTTGATTCGCTAGGGTTTGATTTCTCGCATATTCCATAGCGCGAAATGCGCTGCCTGGAAACAAAATTAATCGAATGACGTCGCGCGCATCCTTAAAAACAGCGCCACTTAGCGGGAACGGATTTTCGCCGGGCGATGTTGCGATTATGCCCAATATTTTTTTGGAAAATTTGACCGATTTTAAATTTGAAAACAGATTTGGTTAGAGAAATGAAATGCCTATAACAAATGGCGAAATATGTTTGCTGAAAATCGAAGTGTTAAATTTATTCCGGACTGCATTGCACGTCGTACGATTAAACCACATCGAAATATAATGATACAACAGTAATGGGTGTATAATTTGGATCTAGTATTTATATGGACTACTGTAACAATTATCCAAATTGTGCCGATTAATGCATTGTTAATATCAGGAAGTTATGTTACGCTCCTGTCAGAAATGTACACCGCGATATATACTCATATCATGTTATATATAAACTTGTCTTCTGTATTAAAAGGGGATTTTGGACAATTTTCATATATGTTTCCAATTCACTGCGTAAGGGAAAATATTTACACCAATCTTGCACATTAACTGTAATTATAATTATGAAAGCCTTTTACAAGTGTTTCAGTCTGCATCTTTAAAGGTTTGTTCTGACGCATGGCACAAAGAACAAATAAAGGCAAATGTTCGTGTTAAATCATTAGTTAAACTTACGCCGTATTTATTATGGTTTTAGGGCATTAAGGGTATTTCCAAACTACTTTATATCAAACCGAAACACCTCGTCCACTTTATATGCTTATAATAAACTCAGGTACAAACACATTTTCTCAGTTTGCAAAGGTTATAGTGTAAAAACACCGTAAATTAGTACAACTTTAAAGATTTAGGGTAGGAGTTTAGGCTTAAGGTATTGCGCCTTGCGCCATTGCTTTGCCATAGACAAAAAAGATAAATACGATAACAAGAAAAAGTAAAACAGTAACTTACTGTTTTACAGACGGTCTATTATTCACAGACAACTGTATAATCTCTCACAGTATTGTATTGCAATGTCTAGCCCATGTGTTGATTTGTTTTAACGATATTTTGAAAAAAGCTATCCAACCTGCATTCTGATTTCAAACCTTGCCTATCTGTATCACACTTGTCCTTTTCATAATTTTCCCTTTTTGGTAGTGTTCTCACTACATATTATTTGCATATCAAGTATGATACATGTATGTTTTGTTGATTTTGAAGAACAATTCAATATTCTATTTTTTTTTTCATTTTTAACCACTACTATGGGTTTCAATTACCATACCCTTATGAATACAACTTCTTCCTCAATCTTTATGTAATATTTAGTGTTTACAAATTATATAATTTAAAAACAACAGTATCAATTTATTTTACTACAGAATTGATGAAAATGATATTATGTCTTGAAGACATTCAGGCTTCCTCTAGTTCAGGCAAACTTATCTTTGGAACCTTTTTTTACACGATAGGGTAATCTTTTTAAATTAAGACTTCTTTTCTGGAATTTCATACTGAATAGCTCATGATTTGACAAAAACATGAAAGCGTGTTTCATTCTGTTAAATAAAACTTAAAAATATTCTTTATACACAGGCAGTTTCATAAATTTATGTAAACTACTCAATACACTTTATTTTGCGAATTTCCAGAAAAATATTTAATAATAAAAATAATAAATTCTGAATTACCTTCAGATATATGTCAGATATACTTTACCTCTCAGATATATGTCAGATATATGTCTCACTCAAAATTTATGTGTTTGGCATAAGCACTTTTAATGCAATAAATGTGATTGTTGTTGTTTTTGTTTATGTATAATTATCGCAACCCAAATGCTGCTTACGTATATTTTATTTGCAAACGTTTAAGAAATTCATGCAAATAAACAGAAATACTTATAGCTTTAAAATATTATTAAATATTATGACGTCGAAATGTACAAAGAAATACTATGCGTAACTTTCGCGCTAACTGGGGAATCGGCATGTTTAAAATTTCATTTTTTTAAGTCGCAATAGCAGGAAATAGACTAACAGTTTTATTAAATTTGCGGCATTTATAGAAATTGATTGTGGGCCATTTTGGTAGAATACATGAATATGAATAGATGTTGGTGTTTTAAAGAAGGTTTTATTAAGTAATGATCATATCTTAGCGTTTCTTATACACATGAGAATAATAATGAAATAATAATAAAATTCGAATTAATTTATTATTAGATTTAATGTGAAATTGTGTGAATTTGGTGTTGATTTGGGTGGATTAGGTGTATCTTTGGGTGGATTTTGCATAGATTTGGGTGAATTTGGGTATATTTGGGTGGATTTGGGTGTTTCGTATCGCCGCAACGAATCAATGGAACGAAAAGATAGCATATCACTTACATGGACAACTGTGTTTTTCTCAGCAGTAATAAATGCCGATCGAATATTAAAAACTAACTTTTGATTGATCGCAACAAGGTCAGCAGTCGCTAACAATGTTCACTCTTTTCAAGACTTTACATGTACAACACGCTGTTTAGTCAGATGACCTACTTTACTGCATTCCACTTTAGGGGGCATGCAAATTCATTTTTTGTTTCATTCCTCGTAATGATAAAATTGTTTAGCACAAATCTATATGCATCTTCTTTTAAATTAAAAGTGTAACAATGCAAAGTTTTCGATTCCTGCAATAAAGTTGTTTATTTAGTTCTTAATCGCGAAGTCCACGAAGTCGAATTAACATTTCTGCACATTGCGCATGCGCTATATTAACCATGCGCATCTATCCAGGACACATTATAATAAGACCTTCAATATATATCCAGACTAAGTAGCATTAATATATTCCCGCTACCGTAATACCGTCTTGAAAATCTCTCAAACGACACAATGTACTTCCATCAAACATTGCGAAAGGCGCAATACCTTAAAACTTAGGCAATACGAATTTTCGTTGTACATGATTCGATTTCATCAACGGTTTATCTTGTGGGTATAACATTCTGAGAAAATGGTGTTTACGCTTGGTTTTAAATATAAAGTGTACGACTTGTATCGCTCTGATGTCAAGCAATGAAGAGTTGTCTCGCTTTGATATTAGGCAATAAGAAGAATTGGTATTTTACCGATCATAAATATACGGGATAAACACCTAACTGGAAGCTTTTCAATGCAAATGGTGTCAGTTTTAGGTTGAATCTCTGTAACGTTGCAGCACTAAGTACTACCGAACGTCAATAAACATGGCGTCTATCTTTCAAATCTCCCGGTTCGATGTAAGTTTATCATTGTTTTTCGTTTATTCCTCGGCCATTTTTTATGAAATAACCACTAAAGTACCCCGTACGCGAAGACAGATTGCATGTTGTATTCCAAATTTTGCAAGCATTTGTAGTTTATGCGATATTTCGTGTACAGTGTTTGGCAGCTTGCATTTCTCGGGGATAGGTTACACTTGGATTTTGTTGAAATTGTTCTTCTAGCCAGTTCTCGCAAGTAATATCATTGTATGAAAAATGTGTTATATCCCGACAAAATGAATGTTACTGGTGCAAAAATATCCAGTTTCTTAATGCAACTGATGTAAAAACCACAAAATTGAAAAAGGATAGGGAACACTGGCCGCGACGTTGAGGTTAGGGACACTTATATTTTTGAGAAGCAAACTGTCCAAGCGATCTGTTTGCAGAATTCAAATAAATGTCCTCTTAAATTTCCATCGATACCAAATTTATAAATGAGAAATTAAAAAAATTAACAATTGTAGTTTTTGTAGTCCGGACTCTCGTACACTATCGGTTCATTACATTCACCTCTGTTATAGGCTGGGACTACTTTCAACTACATTTATTTCAACTCAAATAAATAGTTCACCAATGACATTTCCAATAGCTTAAGTTGTTTTCGATTTTAATGAAAGATAGTGAAGATTACAGTCATTTGTTTTACCTCAAGCTTTTAAATTCATAATTTATGACTGTATAAAATAAGGCTGTCGAGTTTGGTCAAAAATCTTGGCATTGAGCCTTTTGCAGAGATGTAAAGTGAGTGTAAGGCACGACAACTCTGCGAAGGAGATTGGACTTTGTTTTCTTTATTGTAGATTTTGTAGACCGAACAAGACTTCTGTCTATTAGCATACTATTGTCTTTAGAAGGCTTTCGAAGTTTCAAAGAAAAACGGTTTAAATAAATGATTTCTTTTATTTGAGGTTTTCGTTTTTTTAATGTTTGGGTGTTTTCTCTTAGTTTTAAACAAAACATTTAGTTTACAATGCAAGACATAATAACAGTTAAAGGACATTTACATGAGACTGGTCTCTTGATTTAGTTTTATTATCTTATGCCCAGGTGTTGTTACTACTTCTCGACATCGTCTGCTGCACAATTAAAAGCCACAGCTACTGACGTCATCTATTCATCCGGACGGTTCGTACATAACCAGGCACACTGATGTCTACCACCACTGTGACTGTTTTTGGCCAACATGCACGTGGGCTTAATAGAGAAATTGAAAACTATCTGCAAATTACAGCAGAATATAACGACATAAACCTAGTTTTTGTTTGTGTTTTATTAGCCTCCATGAAGGAGGAATATAGACTTGCACTCGTTCGTAGGTCCGTCCGTACGTCGCCCGAAATCTTTTGACACCAACTCCTCATTAACTTTCAGGTGAATTTCTTTCAAATTTGCAAAGATGAACAAGCAGGTTGTGTAGATGATCGAAAAGATAGTTTTTTCCTGAGACAATTTTTACCAGAGTTATGGTCCTTTGTTATTTTTTACAAATGTTGTTACAGCAGTGGAGGCATCGGTGTCCTGAGGACACTGTCTATTTATTATGAGATTAGGAAAAAATAATGTATAAAAAGATTTTACGCGTTGAGCCGTGAATGCACTTTTGTTTTTACAGATTTTTGGAATATTCCACAAAATAGGGAAGTTAGATTTCCCTATCATATCTTAAAATGTTGAAATTGAAAGACATTTAACAAAAGGTTTCATAGCCGTAGCAGTAACGCTTCTGATTTCTGATAATTTGTCATAAGGGTTGTGAGTTCGAATCTTGTGAGCAGATCTTATTTTTGATGTCATTCTTTTCATTACATATTTCTAGACACCAACAAAAATGCCATAGAACCGTTCAAATGTCGAGTAAGTTTTCATCAAGTAAGTTGATAAAAATGTCGCTATCGAAGCTTAATCAAAATATAGTTTTCCGACGATGCCAATACATAGTACAAAATGGTTTTGAAAAGAAGAGACTGTTATAAAGGTTCAATTAACTACGATTGTTTACAGAATGTCACGATTCACAACTGTCAGTGCCCCTTTGGGGCAGATGTGAAAGGGGGACATCAAGCTGCTCAACAAAATTATATTTAAAAAAATGTACAGAACTTAATTAAAGGGATTTTCAAAAAAATAATGATAAACCAACAATTCACTAAATAATATCATGCGAACTAAATTAATATTTAAAAAAGTAAATGAAAGACAAAAATAAAAAAGTTACTATAATTGGATTCGAACTTGCAATGTTTTGCATCATAGCTCGAGATCCTTGTCCACTGAGCTATGTCGCCTTAGCATGAACTACTTGCTGCTGAACAGGTTTTAATGTCATATAAGTTATGTAAATTAACGTTACCTTTGTTAATTGACGTGCTTTACCTATTTAGGATTATAACAATGGACTTGTCCAAAAGGTCACAGCTCACGGGTCAAAATCGAACTATACTCACGTTACGTGAATAACAACATTTTAATCCTATTTTGTAGTTCTGTGTATGCACATACCAAGATATTGGTAAAGTAATGGGTAGATTTAACGTAATAGCATGATTTGTAATTTCGCACAATTTCCACGTGCATCATGTATACATAGGCACAGGTGGTAAAACTTGCTGTCTTTACATTTATTTGCACATGTATAGTGCGAATATCACTTGATATCATATACCATATGAATTTTAAGCATCACCATCATCACCATCATCATCAGAATGCTTTAAATTCATAGGGTATATGATATAACAAGTAAATACTAATGTTGAGTTGGCTTCGTCCTCGGTCGATATCACACAACCCAGGTCCGCAAAACTACATATCGACCTCAAGATTAGTATTTATTTGTATAAGAATTCAAAATGTTCAAGCAACTAATATGCCACGACTTTCGGAACGTCAGCGTTTTGACGCTTTGGTGATGCTGGGCAGAGGTGACTCTGTTGTAGCAGTTTCAAGGGCATTTAATTGCCATAGAAACACTATAATTTTGTTGAGAGACAGATTTGCGCAAACGGGGGCTGACTGACCTCGACCCGGTAGACCACGTGTGAGGGGCGTTAGATTGGAACGTCACATTGAGTTGACGCACATGCAACGTCGGTACCAAACCGCCACTGCAACTGCAAGACAGTGGGTATAAGTCGAGATACGGTTCTCAGCGGTCTTTGTGGGTGCGTTAGACCACTTCGCCATAGACGTCCATATTGTGGACCTATACTCACCCAACGTCACCGCGTAGCGCGTATAAACTGGGCTCAGCTCCATTATCGATGCAGAAGAGTTGACTGGAACCGTGTTGTCTTTACCCTTGAGTCTAGTTTTAATCTTAGCCACAATGACGGCCGTATACGAGTTTAGAGACGAAGCAGGGAGCGATTTGCTGACGCATTTGTCCTTCAGAGAAACAGATTTGGAGGCGGTAGCGTCATGGTGTGGGGCGGGATCATGGGGAACCAAAAACAGATCTGATCTTTAAACAGGACAATCTGAATGCACATGGCTATATTGATCAAGTTCTTGGACCAGTAGCTGTGCTTTTTATCAATGCACATGGTCCCGCAACCCTGATGCATGATAATGCCAGACCTCACACGGCAAGGCTTACTCAACAATTTCTTAACGTGAACGGAGTAATTTACTATACGTCCTGCCTTGGTCTGCTCTCTCGCCAGACCTGAACCCCATAGAGCATATTTGGGATACTCTTGGTCGTAGGCTAAGGTGAAGGCATGTCGTCAACAACTTACACGACCTTCGAAACGCCTCGCTGTTGGAATGGAACCGTCTTCCAGCAAACGTCATACAGCGTTACGTTAACTCAATGAGACGGTGTATTGTGCAGGTGGTTGGACAAAATGGCGAGCACACGCGATATTAATGCATTTTGCATCAATTTTGATCGAAATTCAGTAAATCAACACAAGAAAAATCATCTCTTTCGGTTATTTGTGTAATTTTGGTTTTGACACCTACTGTACGTCTACGCGTCGTACAATTACGTACAATAAAACACGACTACAAAATAACATTTATTATGAAGACAAATGAATATCCTTTAAAATGATACCAAACATAACAACATTCCATCCGTAAATTCTGAGAAAATCTAAAAATGAGTGCACGGTTTCTTTTGCGTTAAGTATACAATCAATTTAGAAATATTCCGAATATTGTTCTTGTCTTCAGAAACAAATGCTATCTTCTCTTTTAACTAAAAAAAGTTATATACACCAAGCTAAATAAAGTTACGGAGCAAAATATAATAAGAGAACATTTACATTTTTCGAAAACGTGCGCAATAGATCCCACACTTTCATCCGATAATCGCTAATCTTGAGAGTGTTTGAATTAATGACTATATTAAACCTCTTAAACCGTTGCCCATTCTTGAATTCTTTATTGAAGAGTTTATTGGCATTTTATCTTTCTAAAGCAAAGACATATATAATATTTATTTATCGGTATTTGGCTGAAATTTTCAAAAGAGTTCGAAATCAGATGTTTTTACAAGGGAGTTAACTACTCCGCGTAAAACACGATTGCTAATACGAGTTAGTTCGCTTTAGATCCGTACTTGTGCACCATTATTTAAGGTATCGCAAACATTACAAATGGCGAAAACAGGCTTAAATTTCAAAAAATGAATTTTGGGGGAAATACTTATTGCCACCTAGATTTTAGTAAATAAATGTATTTAGCTATGGATGTAATAAACATTTGCAAGCTCAGTTTAGTCTAATTTACTTGAGTGAATTTACTTCCACTTTGAACCAGGAAGTAAGATTTCCTTAAATTTCTTGAAAACCCTAACATTATTTTGACGAATTGGCACTAAACATTGTAGACCAGCATATAGCTCGTACTTATTTCAGGTACGAGTTGCTTTTGTATACTGTTAATGAATTTCAGAGTTCTCATGCAAATGGTTTTTCTTTTGTTTTAGTATGTGCTTGGTAATTAGAACATTAATTAGACAAAATTGAGCTTGCAAACATTTACTACATCCATAGCTGTTTTCGCCATTTGTAATTTTTGCGACCTCTTAGTGTTGTTATAAGAAGTATTATAATAATTAAACAAACACTACACTTATTGGAGGAAAATACGGATGAACGTTTCCCTATCTTTTAAAATAATCACAACGGTTACTTTTTATATGCAGGTTTATATAGAAATAGTTATACAAACGTCTGTGATGGAGCCAGATTCGAGTTTTCATATTTACCTGATTCTAATTCAGGCTAAAACTTTGATTTCAGTTAATGTACAAACTTTTCAAATGAAACGTGTCGGACCCTGTCATTGGTTATGTCGCAGAAAACAGCTAAATTATTATTATTATTATTATTATTATTATTATTATTATTATTATTATTATATTATTGTTATTATTATTATTATTATTATTATTATTATTATTATTATTATTATTATTATTATTATTATTATTATCCTCATCCTCATCATCATTATCATCATCATCATCATCATTATTATTATTATTAAAATAACGTGATTGTTCGTTTGTATGAAATGTTTTTTTGAATACGCATAAAACCTACATATTGCATTTGCTTCTTAGTAATACGAGGTTTGATAAAAAATAAACCGGATTTTTGCTCTCGAGTAAAAAGTTTCCTTTCAAACAATCAAATCTTTTCAACAATAGAAATTCCAATTTACCGGTAAATGCAAACAGTTGATCCAACTTTTTATTTGAAAAACACAAACTTCTATTCATAATCACGAATTAGGAAACCATGATAACGCCATCACGGCGCAGCGCATCATTTTTCTATTTTGCTATTTAAATAATCCGGTTTATTTTTGATCAACCTTCGTACACTTTCAATATTTACACTTTTTCAAATCTCAGTCTTTTATACGTTACTCAAATTATCGCATACTATTTGTCTTTTTTTTTGTTAGAGTATATTTTACACTACTCACACTTAATACAAGTTTTCCTGTAAGTTTTGCACTGCACTTCTAATTCCAAGTATTTCTTATTCAAATTCTATCGTCTTTGTCAATAACCTACTTTGTTCAATGTTAAGCGCTCTGAAAAGAATCAAGATGCTCCCAAACATTGTGGTGTTTAGAACGACAAAATTTAAATTGGTGTGAGGACGTGCGGCAAATAATACAAGGGACCTAATCAGTACTGACACCATGATATGCTTCATTTTTGAGTTGTTTCCCTTGCACTTGAAAAATCTGCTGCTTCTGCTAAAACTGCTAGATCGACTTATTCCGTTTCTACTTCTTTTTTGCTAAAGTATCTACTTCTAGCGAAAACACCTGTTTGCCTTTTCATGAATGTAACAGAATTCCGCAGTTTGTGAACAAACCAGAAAAACACTTTATGACGTGCAAAGGTAAGTTGTGTTCTGGAAGTTAGGACTTTCGATATCAGGATATCGACTTCGCCAATCAGAAAATCATTTTATCAAGGTCAGGGCTAGAAGATGGGGCATAATAGGGCGATCGAGTTGTCTGCTCAGCTCATGCCGCTGGGAGGAGAAGAGCTACCGGGTGGCCTGGTCAACTTATACAACGGGGATGGGATAGCGGCAGGGTTGCCTGGTTCACTCGTGTCGCCGGAACAGGGAGGGCAATTTGGTGGCCTTGTCCACCGTGCCGCGGTGTGGTTGTGGCGTCAGGGTTGCGTTCCGTTGGAAAAGGAGGGCGACCTGCTCGCCTGGTCCACTCGTGCTACGGGAGGGGGGGGGGGGGGGGTCGATGGGGTTCCCATGTCCGCTCATGCCGCGGGAATGGGAAAAGCGAAATGGCGGCCTTTCCCACACGCACCGCGGGGAAGAGGTGGCTATAGAATTGTCTTGCTGGCTCCTGCCGAAGGAAGGTTTAAGAAAACCGTGTTGCCAGGTTCTCTCGTGCAGCGAGAAGGGGAAATGCGACTTGGTGGTCTGGTCCTCTCATGCTATGAGGAGGGGTGCTGGTTTTATATATCCACAAGTACAATGCGAGAAGTTATCACTCATTTAAAGTCTTCTTATGCGGAGCATGAGTGAAAAGTAATGTCTTAAACTCTGCTTTGTCATCGTTTCTAAAATTTTGCTCTCACATAAATGCTCACTGTCAACATTTCTAAAAGATGGCCCACTACCTACCGGAAACCATTAGATACAATCACTTAAGTCCATGTTAAGTTCATACGTTGATTCTTTTCAAGTGTCAAAACATTGTCTATACTTTGTATCTATCGTTAAACAAGGATGAGTTATAGACTTTACAGTATTCGAACAAATGTATTATACAACTCGTGTCAGTTAGCTAAAGCCCACTGTAGGTCATTATTCCAGGTTTATGAACAAAATGAATAGCGACGAAATGGACCACCCTGTTTAACTCCGTTATCAATGTGTTATCTATCTATCCATGACACTGACTCGCATGTCATTTTAACAGATTGTATTAATTGAAGGTATGGGTTAAATCTTCCTTATAAAAGAAAAAGACACCTAAGGTCAATCAGAGATTTGTCGTAAGGTATGTGAAGAGTCGTAAATCATAATTTAACTGAGCAGATTTGCCAGAGCTTTGTGTGGTGTGGATTTCAGTTTGACAGTTCAATAATACCAAACAAGCCAATGATATATGTTAAATAAATTTAACTCGTTGAAAAGAGTACAATGAAAACGCAAAAATATCAATCATTAATAATAACAATAATAATAATAATAATAATAATAATAATAATAATAATAATAATAATAATAATAATAATAATAATAATAATAGACAACATCATCAAATACTACTACTACTACTACTACTACTACTACTACTACTACTACTACTACTACTACTACTACTACTACTACTACTACTACTACTACTACTACTACTACTTCTTCTTCTTCTACTGCTGCTGATGCTGCTTCTACTACTATTACCGCTGCTGATGATGATTATACTGCTAATACTACAAATACTACTATTACTACTGCTGCTGCTGATGATGATGATACTGCTACTGCTCCTGCTACTGCAACTTATTATTATGAAGTAGAGTATTTTCAATAACTTGATCTGGCTATGCAGGGTGTTCAGTTAGAAGGAGTAATTATAATAACTATTTCAGTAATCGAGGAGACGTGCACAGCAGCAACCGTGCCGATGATGGTCCTAATGACGTAACAATTTCTGGAGATATCAACAGCAGAGTTACGCGTTATTGACAACATAATTGTATGAAGATCAATTCACTGTCATACATGTAGGGTGCTATCCTGGCTTTAACATGATGTCATCAATTCCTTGTCCTTACTTGTCAAAAACAGCGACAAAATGTCAGTGCCGGTATCATGAGGCAGTTAGATTTCAAGTACATGGGGGTTAGTAGGTTTTTCTGTTAATTATCAGTGTCCAAGGTTATAAAACTTGAGCATGGAAACCAGTCTCAAATCTCAAGCATCTGATTGGCTGAAATGGCGACTGGTCGCCATTTCAGCCAATCAAATACTTGAGATTTGAGACTGGTTTCCGATCTCAGCTTTATAACCTTCAGCCCAGCATGCATTTTCAACAACATGATATCTGGTCTTTCTTATATGGAATTATTCGGGAATTCGAGAGTTAAATATCGCGTATAATTTCAGTAGGTAAAATTTCAGTAAAACTCGACTTTTAATACCCAAGATCAAGAAAGTCTCGAAATTGGTCAGTTTGGGAGATTGACGTCCGTTTGTACCAATCACTAAATTGAGATTGGACGCTGGTTTGGTTTTGCTGTTAGTTATAATGAACCGTTAAGAGTGCAAAATTGAACCTTCGAAGAAAATGGAAGTGGAAATTTTCTGGTTTGCTGTCTTACAAAAAATACCGAAATAGAAATCTTTCATTTTTTAAATATTTTGATAAAATGTGTTGGATGATTTTAAATAAAGGTTTGAAAACAGCGACTTTAATGCAAATGGCAATGTGGAAGCTTAACTGTAATAAGTAAAAAAAACAACAACAACACTTGTGCGCTGTACGTTTTGCATTGCTCTGCACTTTTTGCATATCACTAAGCACTTTTATTTGAGAAATGATCTTGTTCAAATCCACCGACCCTACAGTGATAACTTTTCCAAATGTCAGTAAGATAGTATTCACTGATACTGTCATAAAAACATATTTTAAGTGTCACCGTTCTCGGTGTATTTAATTAAAACAACTAAATATGATATAGTTTGTGATAATGACCCATAATTTGCTTAATTATTCGAAAGTTATGTGGCTTGACTTTTCCGTAACGGCAGCGAAAAAAAAACGGAGTTCCGGTAATCCGAACTCTTCACAACAGAGATACTGTCACTAATTTTAGTTCTGTAAATATTGTAAATAAAAGATCACTGACAAAGACGAGATAGATAAAATGTCAAAAAGTGATTTAAGGTAATAACTTTACAGTTAATCAGGTTTTTATAATTGATTTTACAAAAACCTGCAAATAGTGATTGACAGAAAGGGTGAAGGGGTATGCACTTTTATATTAGCCGAGCGTTTTTTTATGCAGCACATTTTAGGGAATTTCGGCGCTAGTGGTGTTTATTTTATTATTTTTGAAGGCGTTGTTGTTTTATTATTATTTTAATGGTTTTGATAGTTTGCGCATTTTGCAGTGTACTCGAATATTTTACTTATAGTTTATACTATTCATAGTTAATTATGAAGTGATTATACCTTTCATCATCATCATCATCATCATCATCATCATCATCATCATCATCATTATATTTTCCTTCCTCTTCCTCTTCTTCATTACGACTGGTAATGTTTATATTTTTATTTTTTGTATGCGTTGTTAGTTCGAGCATTTGCAGTTCACTCAAATATTTTATTTATACTTTGTACAGCTCATATTTTATTATACATTTTAACATCTTCATCATTTTTATTTTTATCATCAAATAGGCATAACTATTATTCTCCAACTTTATTTTTATTATAAAATATGCGCAACTTTAATTATTGATAATAATTCCACATCAATATTTCAGAAGTATTTGTTACGGAGTTTTAATCTGTTGGCGGCTGTGAAGTCGTTTGTATTAATCGTCTAAAAATACAGATATTTTGTTTTACTTGTGTAAAATAGAACTAAATTTCACTCAAATTCAATGAGCCGTCTGGAATACGTATTTTAGAATAGGGTGGAACAAAAAAGGGGATCCCATCACTTACTAGTACCTTAACTTCTGTTACTACTATTTTTCATTCATGGTCTATGTTGAGAATGACTCTGGTGTGTGCACCACTTCACTTTTTTTCAATCGTTGTCTAGATCTGAAATCTCTCCCGTTTTCTTTGGGGTAGGCGTTGGTTAAGGCGTAAGGTTCGAAGGAAGAAGTGGACAGTTGCAGGGCCCATTAACTACTAAGCATTTTCAAAAAAAAAATGTAAAGAGGAGTGTAGGACAGCCCACCAGTCACCTTAGATTACAGTGAATTGTTGGATACTAGCAAGGATTTTGATTTTGAGTATAAGCAAAAAACAACAACAGGTCAAGTGAAAAGCACATTTATTTACTTGGAGACAGCATGCCTCAAAACAACAAAATATATACTGGATTTCACACTTTTAGCTTTAAAATATACAAGATGTAAAGCTAAGATATTCTTATATTTTTCAAAAGTACATAAATATCCTTTATCTGTCAATGTAACCCTTTTCTCCATGGAATATGGCTGTTATCTCACTGGGCAACAGTGCAGATCGGCATCTACACTGTTCACTTCTTATCCAGTGCCCAATGTTATAAAACTGAGCATGAAAACCAGTCTCAAATCTCAAGCATCTGATTGGCTGAAATGGCGACTGGTCGCCATTTCAGCCAATCAGATGCTTGAGATTTGAGACTGGTTTTCAAACTAAGTTTTATAACCTTCAGCCCAGAAATAACCTTGTGAATCTAAAAGCAACAGGTCTGTGTAGATCCAGATCAGATGACACAATGTACAAACCTATGGGTATCTACACTGGTTACCCATGGGAAAAAGCCATAACCCAATATGTAAAGATATTGTGACCCAATGTCAAATATATGTGTCACCATCTTTAATCATACAAAACTACTTGTAAAAATGAGTATAAACTGAACTTGTAAAGTTTTTTTTGCCTTTTTGCAACTAGATATTTTCATTCAAGTAAAAGGTGTATTTAAACGCTTTACAAAAACTACCACCGCCCCCCAGTTACATAACACACCCTGTGTATTATACATGTAATTATTATGAACCTCACTTCGTGAATTAAATGTAAGTTATCTGGAATGTCTTTTATTCTATTCTGGTCCATGTTTTTGAATGTTTAGCACATTCAAGTATATAAAACACACTTATGAATATAGGAAAGGACAAAAATAATGTTCACAAAACTCATAGGTTGTAAGCATTAACAGTTCTAAAAGAAAAAATAATCAAACATCGTAAGGATTTGGTATAAGGGATTTCAATCAAATGTCAAAATAAATTTCAAAAAATGTCATAATTAATGTCAATGTTGATTTCAATAATGTCAAAATGAAATGGAAAAATGAATTGTGAACAATGTCAAAATGAACTGCTGATAATGTTTAAAGAAGATTTCAGAATGGAAAATGAGGTAATCTTATCTTGGCAAGAAATTAAACAGCAGATTTAAGATACTCAAACTATGATAGAACATAAACCACATGATTCTTTACTCCATGGGTCATGGTTTTTATCTCAAGGATGACCAACTTGCATTCATGCAGTACTATTACTGCCCATAGGCCAGCTCGATTTAACACAACCCCAGTACAGTATTGTGGTTATTTCTTGTGTTCCTGATGTATTTTTCTTACTAATGTTTATTTGTAGTATTTACTTTATTTGATGCACTAAAGCCTTTCAAAGACCCCCACACCCTTCCATCTATTTTAAAATGTAATTTCAAAAACCCCTAATCAAAATCATGTATTACTAGCACTCAATGGATTTGTTGACATAGCAAAGTCAGGTAGGCACTGCATTATAGCCACTTGTGTGTGACATACATTTTGTTTCCAAATGCACACCATTACATAAACATAAATATAACTAAATCTAAACAGCACCAAACAGCATTATATAATAAAATGTTATAATTTTTAGAAACCATATAATTTCAACTAGCCTACTGTATATAATTTATCCAGCCAAAAATGATATATCTTATAAACACACTAAAATATATGACATATTTGTGAGGTCATACTTTTTGTGTATATTTTCAAATGCAGGTAACAGTAAGTTTATCAAAATTACACTTAAATGTTTAATAATGTATATAATACATAATAATACAGTATATACATATATAAATAATCTGGTATGTATAATCTTTGGTCAAATGTATGTAATACTATATACATGGAATTCTGCAAAGAATTGTCTGCCTTTACATGTCACATTTTTTATTCAAAGCGGTGAATAGCATAATAATATATCATTATGGAATTATATATTGAAGTACTCAATTGTACCAAAGTCTATTATCATCCAATTAGTTGGGATAATGTTTAATAATCACTTAATTATATGAGGCAGACAGTTTTTGTTAATCTGGTGTATGCCAGTCATTTCCAAATCCTGACTTTTCTCAGAAAAAAACGCAGGCTCTGCAATTTTCCTATAGTCATCTTGTATCAAAATATAGTTATCACAAACTGATCCAGATTTTTTTAAACAAATTATTACATCAATATAATATAAAATTCAAAACCTTCCAGAATTATATTAACAAAAAATTCCAATATCTTCTTTGGTTATAAGCTACTGACTAGAAATTATATATACAATTCCTAAACAAAAGTCCCATATATTCAAACTGTCATTCATACATTTTCAAAACCATAACATCTTCTACTTAATCAACTTTAATGTAATAAGTTCATTACATCAGAAAATTACTGGATTAAATGAGATTACCTCCCAACTGACATGGAAAGAAACAATAAAAAAATGAGATTCGATTTTTGTCAAAAAAATATATAAAAAAAAAACACAAAAATAAACCCACATTATTTATATTCGGAAAATATTCCATTCTCTCAGAATAACACCATGTACAAAGTGGTCTACTGCCTTCAAAATTTCTTATTCAGATACAACAGGCCTTATTTTTTCAAATAGTCGTAATTTTAACTAGATTTGTGGAAGTCTTAAAGATAATAACATCAAATACAAAACACAACAAAATAGATCATTATTCACTCAAATATATACATGTAAACATTAACAAATCACATATTGGTCCCATCTAACCAGCATTTTAACTAGGTACATTTATCAACCATTTTTACAACATACCCAAAACAAATGAAAAATTTGAGTTCAGCTAGTACTTTATGCTATATTAAATTAAACAATTAAATGTCCAATGTTCATGAACACATAACTGGACTAAATGCCCGTTGAAGTTCAAATCCAGATTTCTTGCACAATGGTAACGGATCATCGCCATTTGGGTATGATGACATCACAACATTGTCTTCTAATCTAGCTTTCTTTACACTTGGTTCACCTGACTCGTTTTCTGTTACAGTGTCAATTTTGTTGTCAGATTTCACCGACTTTTCATCTGGGTCATCGGAAACTGGGTCAATTTCCTCGTCACTTTCCTCTGCCATTTTTTCTCTCTGAAGTAACTCCATTCTGTGTTTGAGTTCAATAAGAGACAAGGAATTTTGATTAATGTCTGCATTCATGTTAAGATTAGTAGCTTTGCCGATGAAATTTCTTATTTCAGAAAAATAAGACTCATCCTTGTCGTCAAGTTCCGTTTCCCGTTCTTCCGGCCTTTCAGGTGAGTCTACGATATTTGGTCCCTCTGTTTCATGTTTTTTCAAATGCCTGTCCAAATTGGTTTGCTGACCAAAGCATCTATCACACAGTGCACATCTAAATGGTTTCTCTTTGTTGTGAATATTTCGAACATGTCTTTGGAGATTCGACGAGATAGAAAATGATCGCTCACAGTATTTGCATTTATATGGCTGCTCACCGGTATGGGTTCGGAGGTGGCGCGTCAAGTTTGCACTACGAGGGAACACCTTCCCACAGAACTTGCAACTGTAACGATCTTTCATCTTGTTTGGGGTTGAGAATTGTGCCATTTGTGCATGAGTCGGAGAAGTGGCGAAGTCTGGGAATGATTTCCCTTGAGGAGACAGGGATGACATAGAAGATACAGATGTGCTTGATTTTGGTGAAGCCTGACTGATGAAGCTGAACGGATTAATGCCAACTGTGTACTGTGGAGGGCTGGAAAATGGGAATCTTGGGTAACGTAAGAAACCATTTTCCAAACTTTGAGACTTTTCTCGTTGCTCTGCCATCCTGAGTGCTTGCTCCATAAGAAGCTGCTTTGGGAATTGTGGGTAAGCATAATGGAGACGTGGTTCAGATGTAACTGGTGTCTTCATTTCGCCAAAAACGTGAGTTTTTCTTGGTGCTTCAGGTGGGGTGATGTCTTTTGACTGACTCAAATCCAATGGTAGCTCCCCTTCTGTCTTATGATTTGGTTTGGTACTGGAATTAGTCTTGGATGGAGTAACATAATCTTCAGATACTGGCTTTGACAAGTCAAAAGGCTGAGAAGTTGTCTCACTAGAACGCATGCTTGTATGCCCTGGAGGAGAGGGCGTCCTCTTTGGTGGGAGAAATGCTCTTGGAGACATGTTGCTAAATTGTGATTGGACAGCATGTGGTACAAAGGCAACTGGCTTCGGTATGGTCACAGATACGGTACTTGTTTTTGTGTTCAGTGACTGTTGGGTATGTTCTGCACTCTTTTCACTTTCTGAATCCGAGGGAATGTTGTCAAGATCACTCCCAGACATCAGTTCAGAGCCACCATCACTTCCTTCGGGTCCCCGTTTTTCATACTTTTCAGCTGGGCTCAAGTCTGGCTTTTCTGGTGTAAAGGAAGGTAATCCAGATGCTCTTAGGTTGCTAGGTGACATTGTTGACAAGGCACTCAAAGGATGACCGGTTGAAAACAATGGCAGACTTCCCAAAGATGGTGGATAAAATGGAAAAGCTGGTCTTGCTCCGTATAAACCCATCATCATTGCGGGGGAAAATGGTGTAGATGCGCTTGCACCAAGAAGTCCAGCAGACGGGAGTTTTGTTTCCGCACCATAACCGCCTAGTCGGATCCCATTTCTCAAAGCTCCTTCACAGAAACGCTTGTGTTTACTAAGGGAGGTAATTGTGGAGAAGGCCTGTCCACAGTCGTTACATTTGATTTGTTGACGGCAGTCAGCATGCATACGCTTGTGTCGGCAAAGGTTGGAGAATTGTGTGTAAGCTTTCAAACATACCTGAAATTATAAAGGAATAAGTTTTACTAATACAATTGTATATTATTTAAACATTTGGGCCAAATTATTAGAATTCAGCTAAAATGATATAAACATTTATTAATGTCACCAGAGTGCAATACAAGTGTAAGTTAATCTTCATGTCTGAAATCTGCATGTACGCTAATAGTTATAAGCACATGCATCAAGTGTAAAGAACAGTTTTAAGAACTTTTTTCACAATAAAGACAAATAAATAAATAATTTTTTTTATTTGCCATGCATTTTTTTGGCTTAAGCCTTTACTCCACAGATGGCAAATCTGGATCTACACTGTTTGCCATTGTAAGTAAAAGATTTTTATGGAGAAAATTGTTAATAAATTCTAAACATATTGAAAAAAAATTAAATGTTATAAAAAGGATATTCAAATTAATATTTACTTTATTTTTTTATGTTTATGATTCTCAGAAAAAATAATGAGTACCTTGCTTACCTCACATTGGAAAGGTTTCACGCTTGAGTGAATGTGCTGATGCTGCTTCAGTCCAGATGATGTGGCGAACGTTTTCCCGCACTCTGAACACGCATGACACCTAGCCCCATGATGCTGTGATCTGATGTGGCGTTGCAGGTTTGACGGGTCAGTAAAGTGACGATCACAATGTTCGCAGGAAAATCTACGCCCAGACTCATGTACGATCTGATGACGAGCAAGATTAGACTTCAAGGCAAAGCTTCGTGGGCATTCCTCACACTTGAAATCTCCTCCATCCATATGTTCTGGTGTTTCACATTCCTCAGGGGCCATTGGAGACATTCTTCCATCCACACTAAAAATAAATTTTTTATTAAAATTATAGAAAATCTCGTGTCTCATCCAGTCATGAATAACTGTACATGTATAATAAATTTGTATTAATCTAGTATTTTAGTGTGTTTTTTTTTTAAAGATTGTGTATTTCATGTAAAATGATGTTAAACCCTACAAAACACAGAAATCTCTCTGTTTATTCAATGTATCATTTTTAAGGTGTAGATCATGTATGGAATTAATAAGAGTAAACAATGAACAGTATTTTTTGCCTTTTTATGGCTACCCTTAACAACAGTAATACTGCAAATAGTTGTAACAAGGAGCAACGAACAATAAAAAATATGAAGCGCCCTTTCATCATCTTCATAAGAATTGCGGGCCTGAGTGACTTAGCCACCTGCTGCGTCTCATCAAGCTTAATTTGTACTTGATATATTAATCATACACACTTTTGATGAAATAAATTAAAGAGCACTCCAAATTTACTGTTATAATCTTACGCTAATAAAACAAGTTTTTATGACAAAAACCATCAGTATGGTGGACACCTCTTTGGTATATTTGATATGAAACCGTTACTTCTTATCTGTAATCAGTTCAGGTAAATTTCAAGAATAGTTAAAAGTATTGTTCCAAATTTCCATAACTATGTAAGAATGCACTACTCAGGTGTGCAAATGAATGGTGTTTGCTACCCGCATCATTTCACAAAAATGACAACAGATTGCTAATGTACGGGGATCATAAAACTCACAAAATTGCCTCTATCTATGGATTTCATTGTATCGTCCAAATATCCGAAATTTCTAAAATTTCAGACAAAGTGTCAAAATTCGTAACTCAATACATTTTATTGTTTCGAAAATATCAGATTATTTACACTGGCCACTTGATTTCAGATGTTTCATGTTGATTCTCTTTATCGATTGTTTTTTTCACTTATTTTTTGAGTCATCTGGCTAAACATGATACACACGTTGACTGCGATAGAGTGCAGGAATTTTAATTATAAATGCTAACATCTAAATATATATAATCATGCAAAATGAAATCACATTTAAATTAATTTCTCACTTGTAGCGAGGGTATCATGCAATAACAAAAAACATTTCAATTTTCTCGTTGAATGAGTATGTACATTGTTGGAAATACAATACCCTGACTTTTATCATGTTTATTAATGACAAAAACAAGAAGCAAAGGGTCAGAAAGTTCGACAGTCGTAATTAAAGGCAAGCTCCTGGAAAAAGATCAGTGTCTCCCAGGTGCTTTTGAAATAAATAATGAAATGTTATCCTAAAGTTTAGAAAATGAAGTTTAGAAAAAAAGTTCATAAAGTGATTCATTTTTATTTAAGTCAATTCTTATAGGAGTATTAAAATGACAGGGTCATTTCAGTGTTTTTTTGCACAGTGTATGTTACATTTTTTTTTAAATAAATAGATGCCTTGCAAAAAAACAATTAATGCTTATTCTAAATGAATAAAAAAGAAAACAAAAATAAGCATAATAAAAAAAATTCTAATAATTTATAATAAAATTCCAGATATTGATAAAAGGATTTAATACAACAAAATCTGTTATTTCAGCATGCTTACCTTTTTGTCTCATCACCAGACAAATTTTGGTTGACTCCATAGTCCGACCTGGAATTATTACACGAGAACAGCTGATGTTTGTGTAACGTTGATGGGTCCTTGAAAATCTCTCCGCATTCACCACATGACAGTGTCTCCGTGTCTGAAATATAAATATAAATAATTTATACAAAAGAACTTTAAAACATTTTAATTAAAAAAATCCAAGTTTCTATTTTTGAGTTGTCTCCCCTAGCCCTGTTTGACTTTTTTTTTTCTCTGAAATGAGAAGTGTTAAATAGAATAAAAGCTGGAATATGTACCATTCATTTCTATAAGAAGAACAAGATGTAGGAGTTCATTTTTTGTTCCCCATTCTTTAATCTGAGACACATTTATTGGACAGAAAAAAAATTAAAGACTGATAATATAATCCCAGCCAGCGATTTTTCAAACTTTTCACCACTTTTCCTTATCTTTATGATTGAATAAAATGCCGAGTAAACAATCGCCAGAGATGTCATACACTCGAACATCATCATAAATAACAACTCATTGTCTTTTGTGGAGAGGTTCCCATCTGCTTGATTACTCTCCCTATCTCTCTCCCAATGCCGGCCATAAAACACTATATTATCTCCTGAAGAGGGTCTTTACAAGGCAATTAAATGATAATTTTGGAATTAAGTCAAATTTTCTACATGTAAAATGTAATATGCTTGTTAACTCTTTATCTCCATAGATAGACTTCTATGACATGGGCTGATCATTCTGTGCTGTCTGATCAGTGCCCAAGGTTATACAACTGAGCATGGAAACCAGTCTCAAATCTCAAGCATCTGATTGGCTGAAATGGCGACCAGTCGCCATTTCAGCCAATCAGATGCTTGAGATTTGAGACTGGTTTCCAATCTCAGCTTTATAACCTTCAGATCAGGATCTACATTATTCTGGGATCAGGATCTAAACTGTTTGCTTTCAGATTCATTAGGTTATTTTTGACCCAAGAACCCAGCAGTGTAGATACAGATTGGTATTCAATATTTTGATCAATTTCTTGATGAGTATTTAACTGAGAATGGAGACCAGCCTAGAAGTCTACTTTCTGATTGGTCAGTTCGGAGACTGGGCTCACTTTCAACCAATCAAATGCTTCATATTAAATACTGGTCTGATTGGTCAATTTGGAGACTGGGCTCACTTTCAACCAATCAAATGCTTCATATTGGAGACTGGTCTTCTGATTGGTCAGTTTGGAGACTGGGTTGACTTTCAACCAATCAAATATTTCAAATTAGAGGCTGGTTTCCAGTCTTTCTCTTAAGACATGGGCCTCAAAACTGACATCTTTAAGGTCAAAAAAAAATTGAAAAAATAATGCATAGCTCTATGTGCAACTTCAATACGATCCAAGTAAAAACAACGGCCATAATTAAAGAATAAGTTATCAAGTTCAAAAGCATATAGATAATTTACACCCCTCTCTTGAAAACAGATAATACCATCTTAAGGGTATGGCTCATCCTGCCTTGAAAGGTATTAAATACCTCAATAAAACCTTAAACTTCCACTTTCCCTTATCTTTTATAGAGCCATTCATCGGGGATGAAACTCCATTTGTCCTTTTTCAAGAAGGAAAAAATATTTTTTGATGGCCTCTTCTATTTTATTGTTTTTTATCATCCTGGATAATATAAACAGTATACCTGGTGCAATAGCATGTTTTTTTATCTAGTTTCTTGGTGTCTCAGTATATTGTACATGTATAATATTTTATACTTAAGATTTAATAGGAAGATTTAGCCACATAGATTAACTTAAAAATTGTATTTTATAATTGTGTTTTGTAAATCAAATATAATCCAGGGTAGGATGCAAGTCTGTGCTGTCTAAATTGTTAACTTTTTTATCCATGTCATATGATCTACATTGTTCGCTCTTAGATTCATTGGGTTATTTCTGACCAAGAAGTGACAAGTGTAGATCCAGATAATATGTACCGGCTAAACTGAATCTACAATGTTCATATGCAATAAAACCCCGAATATATGGAGAAAAGGATTATAACTCTAAAGTTTTCTCTATGTTTGGAAATTGATCCTGATTAATAGTGACATGGTGATGTGCTGTAATCACTTTCACATTAGATATGTCCTTTAAATACATCTTGTTGAAACATATCACTTAAAACTCATCAGTTTGTCTCCAATTCGTTGAAGCTACTCTTTTATCATAATGGAAACCAATTTAAATCCAGGATTAAAATGTTATCTAATATGACACTGCAGTCACTTTTTGATCTTTGTAAACTATAGTTCCCACCAAAAGTTTTACAGCTTGCCTACCAGTTTAGATCCAGATCAGCCACAATATTCATGCTGTCTGATCAGAATCTACAATGTTCACTTCTTGGTCAGAAATAACCATATTAATCAAAAACCAGTGTAGATCCTTATCAGATTGCACACTGCACAGATGTGCCGCACATGTAATCTTGTTCTTGTTTTTGGGTTATTTTTTACCAATATGCGACCAGTGTAGATCCAGATTAGACAGCATAGTTGTGCCTGCTGATCTGGATCTACATCGATCACACATGCCATAAAACGTTAAAACGTGTATAAATGGAGTAATGTGCAACTTTTGTAAGGCATTTTAGTTTAACCATGTCCCCCTTTGATTTATGTGTATGCACTTTCACTGCATGCGATGCATTTTGCACCAAGATAATGCGTATTGTTTAGATGAATTTTGCATTAACTTGTTGAGGACATGTCATTAAATGCTCATAAATTCATGAAATATCACTAACTTTTAAGCTGTTGCAAATTTCGGCAATTAAAACCTTATCAGAAGATACAATGTCCTTTTTTGTATTTTCCTCGGATACATATTCTTGATCCCTCACAAGAAATAATAAACCCAGTGTTGTAAAAATTTTATACTTTCCGCAGCATTCTTCAGGTTTATAAAACTGTGCATCCCTTAAAGGTATTAACCCTTGAACCCTTTACTCCATATATACAGGTTTTATCGCATGTGCAAACAGTGTAAATACAGCTGGCACCAATGGGTTCTTGGTCAAAAGTAACCTAATGAATAAAAAAAATGAACGATGCAGATCCTGATCAGACGGGACAGCCATATCCCATGGCATTAATTTATTGTTCTTTGGGGTATTTTTCAGAATTTTTTAAATGAATTTATTAACCTTTCCTCCATATATATGCATTTTACGCATGTGCGACCAGTGTAGACCCAGATCGATCAGGATCTGCACTGGTCATATTTTGTTCAGAAATAACCAATGAATCAAAAAGCGAACAGTTTAGATCCTGATCAGATGGCACGGATGTGCCGGCTGATCTGGATCTAAACTGTTTGCCCTCGCAATAGACGTGTTTCCATGGAGGAATGGGTTAAATGAATTGTGGAAGTGTAGTTCCTGATGCACAGACTAATCTGGGACTGGACTGGTTGCAAATACAACAAATGCTGAGCTTAGTACTGAAAGGGTTAAATTAACCCTCAAGGAAAGAATTGATTCTGCTTCTTGCCAAACCATGCTGAACATATTCAGCAAAATTGCTCCAATCTGTCAATTGAGACAAGCTTAATTCATTAGAAACAGGGTCACAGACTAGGCAGTTAATATTCAGCCTACTTTCAGCATTATATACATCTTAACCCTTTCATCATATACACGCATTTTACGTGTGTGCGACCAGTGTAGATCCAGATCAGCCGGCACATCTGTGCTGTCTGATCAAGATCTGCACTGGTCGTATTTTGTTCAGATATAACCTAATGAATCAAAAAGCGAACAGTTTAGATCCTGGGTGTGTCGGCTGATCTGGATCTAAACTGTTCGCCCTAGCAATAAAGGTGTATCTAGAAGAACATAAACCAGTCTCTAAAGTTAAGATTGGAGACCAATCTGAGATCATTCAGCGATCTGATTGGTTAAAACAAGGAACAGTCTAAGAACTAACATTTGATTGGTTGAAATTAAGTACATTCTAAGAATTGACCAAATGGGAGGCTCGAGATCTGAGGCTGGTTCCCTTTCACAGCTGAATAAATGCTGAACAAGAATGGACAAAATCTGAAATGTGGGGCTAAAATTACTAGGAAAATGTCCAGACTATATTGAGGAAAGTTCCTAGCTGTTCTCAACTCATTTACAACTGCATTATCATTAAGATTTTCAGCTATAGGTTTCAGAATATTGTATATTGAACAAATTTCAAAAGAGCTAACAAACCTTCGGATTTGTGGTATATTCCGTGATATTCTGGTTCTCTGTAGAGGCGGTCCTTTGCATACAACAACAACTCCTCTCCCGCCTGTATCTCTCGAATCGCTCTGTAGTACAACTGAAAACAAAAAGATCATACAATACAATACATGTTTCACTAACAATTTTTATGCCAATGATTACAATAAAAACAATGAAAATAAAAATGAAAAAAAAATCAAAGTTAATTTTCAACATCTCCAGGTTTGGCTAGTTTTAAACTGAATTTATTGGTCTGCATCAATTTTGATAATGATTAAATAATGTCTACAATATTTGCTGCACAATAATTTTCAAATTGTTAAATCTGCATGTAGTGCAATATCACAATGTCCCAAAGGGAACATTTTCTCAATTCTTATGCCAGTTTGTAATTATTTCAAGTGCTACAATTTAGCACATTATTTCACTTGCAGCACTTACTAAACCACAACTCAAGTAATCCCTGTCTGAAAACAATAATTCCAGGGTCAGATGCAATATTTTCAGAAAAAAAAAGGGGTTTGTTTGGGGCAGTCATACTGATAGCTATATATGATAATTTCCAACTTTTTGGTCGAATTTGCACGAAAATTAAATAATGCTCCCCAAAAAAGAGGGTTCGAACAAGTCCACTGAACCCCTTCTGCCCCTAATAAGTGTCACTTTAGTGCAAAGTGCTCTTTCTTATTTAAATCATACCTATACAGTTTGTGCACTAAGTTGAAGAATTTCAAACTTAAAAACTTGCAAAGACTGAACCATGGCTCTATGTAAGTCTAACTATAGAATGAGTTGTAGACAGAAATTTTTTTATTAAATATACCATATAATTAATATCAATAATTTCTTTATACAAAATAAATTTAAGCTTTTCAATCACTACAAAAACATAATTCTAGGAAAAATCAGAAACACTGTTCACCCATGGGATAAAAGCCGTATCTATGGAAGAAAGGGTTAAATTTCAAACATGAACCTTTTTGCATTAGACTTCCCCGGGCAGTTCTCAAATAAAAGAGTATTCCGATTGTCAAAAAATTATCATTAAAGACATATTATAGTGTGTGAGAAAAAATTCCATGTAATTTATCAAAATCTGGAAAACATTTATATTTTATGCCACCTCATAAATTTTACTTCTTTCTATCTAACAAGAATCTCTGCGGGGATCCTGGTATGGAGGGAAACTGATTACTGATATAATTGTGGGAAAACGTCTTTTCGTTATCATTCATAAGTTGTTTTTGTCTCTCATTTAGTAGAGTCCAAGTCATGAATCCGATTCACTCAAGTGGTTGCATAATTTTTATCAAGCATTTGTATGATTTAGATGATATCTCAGTAGCACCACAAGACTTATCGTTACAATCTTTTATGAACTCTTCCGAATTAGAAATGACATTTCCTTCAAAATAGTTTTCTCATACGAAAAACATCATGATCAAGCATTATTCATGTATTTTTCTACAGTACTTATTCAGATATAAGTCAAAACCATGCAGTGAGGTGACACACTAAAAAATTGACGAATGAGAAAAATTTCAATACTGCATCAACAAAAAACAGAAAACAGGTGTTCAAGAATTTGTTCTGCTGTATGCAGAAATTATACCTCAGTTTTTTGCACTTCAAAATATAAATTGTAGAAGAGTTTTTTGTCTTTTTCTCAAAGATTTCATTAAATATGACAAACTTCAGAAGATTAATAATAACTGAAAACTCCTATTCCTTTTTTTCTTTTCCTCACAGAAAGATTTAATGATTTCTGATAGTGTAAGATTTTTTTTAAAGATAAATTCCAGTTTTGGATTTCCATCATTTTCTTAAAAATATGCATCATGAAGTTGATAAAATATCTTGCTTGCAGAAAGCCATCTTTGTCTTAAATTCTCCAATGACTCTTCAAATGGGGAGATCAATATAGTGCTGCATTTATCAATGACTAAACAAACCTCCCTGACAGAAGATTCACAGAACTGAGATAGGACAGTTGATCAAGATCATGAACATCTGCAGGACACTCCAGATTTTCTCGTATTTGTCAAACTGTTTGATTTTTCGTATTTGTCACACTGATCTTTGACTTTTTTCCATGGTGTTCACATAGAACTTTTTTATTTGGAAAATATTTCAAGGAAATTGTATTATATTAATAATCTTGAATAAACGCAGTTAGATGAATGTTAAAAATTAACATAACAACACCTGCCGAACTAATATTATAAACTTTTGAGCCAGCAAATTAAAAGTTCATAAGGAATTTACAGAAATTAATTAAATGACTTTATTCATTGAATTTTAACAAAATTATGCTATGGAATCACCACTTTTGTTCGAATTTTTGCATTTTTTGTTTTTTGCTAGAAAATTTGTGAATTCATACTTCGTGGAAACGCTATCATGTAGTATATTATTTTATGAATATGTATAAATTAGTATATTAGCTAAATGTTTGTCTTTTTATAATTATAAAACAATTTATAAAACTGCTAATATACTATTCTACACCAAACTGGCATCTTGGTTTTTGCCTGACAATTGGTATCTTAAAATTTAAATGATCACAGAACTATAATTGTTTTCTTCGCACACTTTAAGGGTTAATCAATAGATAATTCCGCTGTAACATCCATGATTATTTTATTTGTCAACGAAGACTCCAACTATTTACCCTGACTAACCCTCCGAGATAACCATATGGTCCGTCAATTCAGAAATATTAATGAAAGTGCAGGTGATCTGACCACACTGTTTGCTTACCATTCTAATATCCTGTTGTAAACCCTCTGATACAATTGTTGAGACCATGATAAGTGGTCATCATTTGATTTGGATGTGATTTTCCAAAATGCAAAACAAAAAATAATCCAATTACAGTAAAAAAACACCACATGCAACAAACTTCATCAGGGCTCTCACTAGAGGGAGACTTGGGAGAAGTGGTCTCCCAAAAGTGACCAGACTTCTCCCATGTTTGAGCTATGGGAGAAGTCATTTAATATAGACAATATAGGGAAAGAATGCTGTTGACTGCAAACTTCTCCATAATTCTGTAAAATTATGACAAAACTTCCCCCTGATTTGCAAGTCTAGTGAGAGCCCTGCTTCATACAATTTTTTCTCAAGCTTGTTGTACTCTTAATTCTTTACTCCACATACGCATTTTGTCACACTTGTGAACAGTTTAGATCTGGATCAGCTGGCACATCAGGATCTGCACAATTTGCTATTTGATTTGTTAGGTTATTTCTGACCAAAAAGCAAACGGTCCAGATCCTGTTCAGATGGCCCGAATGAACTAGCTCATCTTGATCTACACTATTCAGCAATGCCATAACGGCATATATATGGTGGATAGTTTAAAGAAGTTGTGGGTGCAGCCATTACTCTATAAACCTGACTTATTTGATGAATGTGGATGCATACAACAAAGAGGCTTTTTAGAGTTTTGAAATTTAACAGTAAACTGACAACCCTGCAGTCACGGCAGTGAGCTTTCGGACTAATGACAAGAGGGTTTTTGGACTTGTAAAAAACACCATTGAATGCACTCTCCAACAGCCCTTTCACCCTAATGCAGTTGCAGTAATTTGTGTAGTGTAGCGACAAAGGGAGATCACTGGGTTTGAATTTGTCACTCGGCCAGTGACACTCTTGAAGCTAATATAACATCAACTAATTAGCGCATATATGGTTGGTTAAAGTACAAAACAGATATATTTCAATGGTTCATATCAAGTGTTGCATGCAAGACTGTTGTATCTACACATTGAAGTAAAGAAGGAGTTGAATAACCCTTTCATTCGTAAGCGCATCTTAATGGCAAGGGCGAACAGTGTAGATCCAGATCAGCCGGCACATCCGTGCCATCTGATCATGATCTACAGTTCACTTTGATTTGTTAGGTTATTTCTGACCAAAATGCGACCAGTGCAGATCCGTGCCAGCTGATCTGGATCTACACTGGTTGCACATGCGTAAAAATGCCTATATATACGGAGGAAAGGGTTAACCCTTTACACAATAAATATGGCTTATTGGTTTAGTCTGATCTGGATCTACACTTTTTGCATTTAGATTTAGCAGGTTATTTATGACCAAGAAGCAAATGGTGTGGATCCAGATCATATAGCAAAAATGTGCTGGTTGATCTGGATCTGAACTGATAGCCCTGGAAAATGGCACATATATGGAATAAAGAGTTAAGACAGTGAAGATATTTTGTTAATTTTGCAATTTTGCTGGATCTTGTGCAAGAAATAATCGTGTACCTGATTTTGAAGATGCACCGCCATCAGGTTGCTGGTTTCGGTATTATCTGACTTCTGTATAAACTTCATCAACTGTGGCCTACCTTCAGAACTCTGTAAATATAGGAATAATAATATATACTGACGAGACATGATGTGTGCATGGGGAACCAGGCACATCAGTGCTGTCTGAACAGGATCTACATTGTTTACATTTAGTAAAGAGTTAAACAAAAGTTGTCACAGCATCACAAAATGCAACAAACTCAAATGACATAATATGGTCTAATTACCTTTCTCCACTTTAACCCTTTCCTAGATAAATACACCTTTATTGCATGGGCAAACAGTTTAGATCAAGATCACCCGGCACATCTGTGCCATCTGATCAGGATCTAAACTGTTCGCTTTTTTATTCATCAAGTTATTTCTGACCAAAATGCAGCCAGGGCAGATCCTGATCAGACAGCATAGATGTGCCATCTGATCAGGATCTGCACTGGCTGCATTTTGGTTTAGAAATAACTTAATGAATAAAAAAGGTATATCTATGGAGGAAAGGGTTAAGGGTTACAAATGATGAGTTTGTCACAGGCAGAAACTCTAAGGATGTAACTTAATGCTGGAAGATTGCATCAATGTATAAAATTAAATTGCTGTTAAGTTTAGTTAAGCTTAAACTCCTGCAATATCTTCTAACAACTACCATGAGAAGAGATTTATGGACAGTTTGAAGGTCCTTGAACTTCACCATTTAGTAAAATTAAAAGATATCACACCTTTGATAAAATCACCTGGTTGTGAAAAAAATTATCAAAGTGTTTAACATCACAACATATAAACTTTACTGCCATGTTGCTTCAATTACTAAATAAACTTTAATCTCTGTGCATAAAAAGTTTCACTTCACTTGCTGAAAAGTTGCCACTTTAATTCTACTCTGCATTAACTGGTTTTCAATAAAACATGATTTTTTTTCACTGCATATAATTTTGTGACTTATTAATTAATTGTCACTTTAGTACAATAACAAGAGAAATTTATATTACTGTTAATAATATATAATTATATATAGATATATATAAACTATATTTGTGACTTGTTAATAAATTAATAAATTGTCACTTTGGAACAAAAATCAAGAAAAATTTATATTAATGGCTAATATTATATAAATATATAGATATATAAAATATATGTTTATTAAGAATTTTCTATGTTTTTTTAAGTGATACGAATAATAAAACTGTTTCACTAGCTGTGAATGTCAGTTTATGACATTGCCTGCAAATTTAAATCCATGTGCATTTATCCTAAACAGACAACGTCATAAATTTTATCAAAATTTGAAGATTTCTAAAATTATTTATAATACCAAACACAAGCTTTAAACGATTACAGGGGGATAAAAGGAATCAAAAACAATGAGATGAAATATAAATTTATCATAAAAAAGACAAAACAATATGCCTAAACTTAATCCTAATATGAAAATGATATTAAAAGTTAAAAAGCGGAACAATAGAGAAAATAAATTTCATTCATTCAGATGTTCCATAAAATGAAAGGATCATTCTACCATATGAAGTTTGATTTTTAATGAACTTACATTTGTGAAATTGTATCCAAAGAATTGACAGTACACACATGAATAGTTTTCAAAAAAAGATCATTTATACACTAAATTTTACTCCATATAATAATAGCTCTGCCACTTGTTTGCTTTTCAATGAAGCTCCATAGCTCCACCTTCATTTATCATTTAATCCCTCCTCTTTATCTGTCTGAGGACACCATGGTTTGACAGACAGGTCATTGATAACTGCCAACCAATCAGATCGCTTGTTACAAATCTCACACAGAGTAAATCCATTCATGATAGGTGGCAGGTGCATTATTGGAAAATGGATTCCACTTGTGCAAAATGAGCAATATGGATCAAACTACCATGTTATAGAGGCTTTGTACTTGATAGCAAACATGCTGAACTGTAACAGTAAAATATGTGAAATAAATAGTGATATTGTATTGCAACCCGAGATGTGTACCCCTTCCTATTTATCTCCCCAGTAACTATTAAACTTGTAAAGGGGGATACATATGAAAACTTATTTCAATAATTGTAGATTAAGAGCAGTAAAAAGGTACCATATGTAGCCAAATGCATCTAATTTTGGTGTGAAGTGAGTTAATATCAGTTTTAACAAGAAAATCTCTATAACTTGCCTATGGCAGTTGACCTTTTACATTAAACTGATGAACTGTGCTATTTAATAAAATATTTTCCTGCACTAAATTAGTGACTGAAACATATATTTAAAATCAAGAAATTATTTTGGAGATAAAATGACAAAAACAACAACAATATGACTTTTCACATGCAAACAAAAATAAAAAACACTGTAACATTCTAGCTAGATTTTTTCAAACATGTTAAACAAAATTTGAAAGTCGTCAAAAGATGTTTGATGTTAAAATAAACTATCAGCGGTGAAACTTTTCTTTCAGTAGTTTTAGTTTAGGTCTCGTATGATAAAAGTGCAGCTGTCGAAAATTCATTTCCAATGTCTTATATGTATTTAATTAATCCATCCCCAAATTTTAGGGGCAAAAAAATAATCATATTAGTAAACCTCATATATTTTTAGATCTAATGACAACCCAGTCTTAGCGAGATTATTACGTTATAAACGGGATTCTGTCCTATTAATTAGATGAAATTTATAACTTCGTACTACATTTTCGCAACATATCATTTTGATGCCATCAAACGGTCCCATGAAAATAGGAATTGCAGGCATGCTTGTAAATGACAAAGATTAAATGCCAAGCCTTCCAACGCCAATGATTACGGTGATGGCATTTTCGACGGAATAATCCTATCAGTTTCATGTTGTAATTAACATATATAAAATAAGTATAAATACGAAAATTAACAGCATTTAGCGCCCCCTGGCATAACTAATCATGCAGCTGTTTTGAAAAAAACGTTGGTTTACTGTGGCAGAAAATATAAAATTATCAGTAAACATACATCAGTGATACGAAAAAAAAAGCGATGAAAATTAGGGGAAGTTATTATCTTCATTAGTTGATTAGTATAGTAATCATAGAATTATGTGTTAATATCCGAAAAAGAATATATAAATTTCATGTTGCTTTAGGATACCGAATTGAAGCACACTTAGTCCTAAAGGTTGAAACATACTGCAAATTTATTGTTTAACCTTTTATTTCATTGGATATGGCTGATTTCGCATGAGACAGTGTAGTTTCAGATTAGCCTGCAGATCTGTGTAGAATCTACACTACACTTTTAGATTCATTAGGTTATTTCAAACAAATAATGGAACTTTGTAAACCCAGGTCTGTCTGCTGGATTCAGCTAAATTTACAGTATTGTTTCATTCATCAAAATATTGTAACACTTTCTCTGAACATTATCTTCAAAACTTTCAAGATTTAAGCAGGCTCACCTTTAAGTGTGTTATTCAAAGTTGCAAGAACATCTCATTTTCACATTTTATAAATATTTAAAGGCAGATTTTAATTAATTCTGAAAATTTGCTATCTTTAAGTCCTCTCAGAAAAAAATTACCTCTTTAAAATTTTATTCCAATTCTGGTGAATTTCTCAAAGTTGCAAGAGCACAACATCTAATAACAATTCTGTTCTGTTCTGATAATGATAACAATCCAACAAAAGCAAACATGAGAATGATAGTGAAGGGGCTCATGATGGCCCTTTTTCATAAATTCTCAAGTTCTACTTGAGTAATCAGAGTCAAACGATGTCAGATGACACAAAACCATCATGTCCTTCCCTCAATCTGTCAGAAAATATCTGAGTGATTGGATTATTATAATTCAATCAAACTTCAAGACTTCTCTGGCCTCTGTTGTATAGGAGGGGTGCAAAAGGTGTGAACAGTGATAATTACATACCTGTAATGTTTGTACAAAACAGATTAAGCTCAGAGTGTCTCTACCTGTTTTGTTAATTACTCACTGATTGGTCATTAGTTATACAATTGTCATTAAATGATAACTGAAAAGATTTTCAATCACTGAGTGAAAATGGCTTCAGACGGATGACAGATTGTTGTCATTTATGCAGCTTGGGGTTCTTAGAGAGTCTAATTGGAGGTAAAAAGGGTAACAGGATGTTGTTGTTTTTGTAACAGACTATCTGGACAGTACTGATTGCCTGACAATAGCTTTAAAATACAAACTATTGTCAGTGTGATTTACTGAACACAAACGTAAAATAATTAAATTTATCATAAGAATATTTTAATTATGTGGTACCAAGACTTTTAGTAAAACTATATGTCAATAACAGAAGTGTTCTGTTCTGCTGTATTCAACAAACTATGAAAGTTGGTTAATTAAAAAAATATATTAAATCATATCCTTTTAAACCCCATTGCCAGAAAAAAGTGTATTTGGTGATATCTTTGCTATTTATTGAAGGAGACAACTATCCCCATCACTTTGTTAACCATTTCCTCCATAGACACATCTTTATTGCGTGGGTGCACAGTTTAGATCCAGATCAGCCGGTAGTCTGTGCTGTCTGATCAGGATTTAAACTGTTTGCTTTTTGATTCGTTAGGTTATTTACCAAAATGCGACCAGTGCAGATCCTCATCAGAAGGCATAGATGTGCTGGCTGATCTGGATCTACACTGGTTGCACATGCGTATATATGGAGGAAAGAGTTATATAACTGCTGATTTTGTCACAAATATTGGCTGAATTATGTATTTATTTCAGAAAACAGGGCTTTTTTGCACTGCCAGGGGAATGGGGCCCATGCCCCATAAATTTGGGGAAAATAGCGTGATTTTGTCTCTAAAGGGGAACGAAAAAACCTGATGTAAAGTTACATTTTGGGGAAAACTGCATGATTTTGAAGAAATTATCTGAGGGAAAGGTGCCCATTAATTGCCCCTACTAAAGAAGGAAAAGAAGCCCTGGAAAAATACAGAATAAATAATGTCTGTCTCTCTAATCAACGTAGGAGATTTCGAGGTAAAATTTCATCATCCAAAGACCTCAGGGCCCAAGAGCAATAAATCTAAGATTGGAGGCCAGTCAAAAAACCTCAAGCATCTGATTGGTTAAAATGTTGGCAAGTCACCATTTCATCCAATCAGATCCTTGAGATTTAAGACTGGTTTTATAATCTTTGGGACAGTTCTTGTATGACCCTTCTCCAATTATTTTTGTATGTCATCTTCTAAAAACTATTATTTCACCGTTTTCACATTTCCAGTTTGTCAGTGTATTGGTTTCTAATTATCTACAATAAACAAATATTTTTGACATAGTTTTGCCCGAATCTCTCTTTTTTCCTCTATTAAATACATATATATATTTTTTAATTTCTTTTTTTGATTTTGTTTTTTAATCATTTCCCAGATTTTCTTACAAACTGACTCATTAACTTAAAAAGGGGAATATCTTATGTATTTTTAAAGTGTTATTTTTTTTGGTAAAAACACACCTCAATAATTCAGAAGTCTTGGGCTGAAGGTTATAAAACTGAGATTGGAAACCAGTCTCAAATCTCAAGCATCTGATTGGCTGAAATGGCGACTGGTCTCCATGCTCAGTTTTATAACCTTGGGCATTGGTCTTCAAAGTGGGAGACTGACCTAAAGTTCTTTTTTGAACGTATTCCTTCTTTTTCCTTGCTGTTTTTTTTATATTTTTTTTTATAAAGAAACTAAACTGAAATTTGAGAAACCTTTTTAGATTTCCTGTAAGTTTTCAAATATGACAGGAATATCATAAAATTATTATTATAGTATATACACAAAGCCAGGTCACATTTTTTTAAACCTAAAGAAATCATGAAAACTCATAGAAACCTCATAAATTGAGATTACTACCCTGCTATGAAAATACCTTAGAGATGCTCTTTTCATGAGAAGCAAACATCGTTGCATTAGTGCAATAACGGTTAATCGGCTTCATATTTCAATGGTACTTATACCGTTTTTTGCACTAATGAAACAACATGAGCTGCACCTGTTAGAGAAATAAGCTCTCCGAAACAAGCAGGTTGTCAACCTATTTGTTTGTTTACACGAGTTTTGTAACATGTATTGCTCAGAGTTTTGCAACATGTATTGCTCTATGAAAAGTGAAATATATAGGCGGGATTTTTATATTATCTGATTTATTGTAGACATCTGTAAGCCAAGTGTTATAACCTGCAATGATGGTTTTTCAGAATTATGCTATTACCAGTGTAAATCTATAATAATAACCATTTCGACTTCTACTGAAACACAAAACTGCTGTAACTCCTTTCCTTCAATGTAGTTATAATAGTCTTGCATGCAACCCTCAAACTTGGAAATGCTTTACCTTTCACCATCAATTCATGTTCAAAAAATTATTGATTTTTCATTTTAACAAATATTATCAAATTAATTTTAATTAGAAATTCATTGGAAATAATTAAAATCACATTTAAATTGAACTAATACGATGCTTGAAATTTGAGACTGTTCTCCTGTCTTAGTTTTGAGTGTGATATATCGGTCCAGTCTGAGTGATTTTCATGAACAAAAAGGAGAAATTTTCAAAAGTTCTAGATGAAACTTTATATGGCAGTAAAAATCATCATCATCCTCTTGATGAATGTAATAATATTCAATATCCTAATCATACTCCTTATCATTATAATAAACAGCAACAACAACAACAACATCATCATCATCATCATCATATTCATCAACATAAATATCATAATAATCAATACCCTAATTAATTGCTCATCATCATCATAATAAACAGCACCAACAACATCATCATTTTTAAAACTACCATTTCTATATTATTAAACTCCAGATATTTATTGAAAGTCTCATTTGGCATGCCTGATAAGGAAGCTGCAGGAATGTGCAGTCATATCTTGGTCTACCCTTGCCATAGACGCAAAGTGCAATTCCAACATGATATTTTGGATTTTGTTCAGATAGCTTATTCTGTTCAGGCCGTATCATTTGCATATTGTTTTGTGGTTCAGCTCAACTAAATTGGTAACTAAAGCCATCAGAAAATTAATGGAAATTGGGCTTGAAATTTCATCTTGTCTTGGTAATGAATCAAAATTTGTGTTAAATTGGATTTTAAAAAAGACCAATTTATCTTTACTTTGCTAGGTAAAAGTGTTGTGATGAATTAATTTGGTCAATCAGTATTCAACTTTCATTGTTTCTAAAACTTGAATGACCCCCACAGTTAACATTTTTTGCCAAGTAAATTAGACTAAAGATAAAAATGAAAGATAAAAATAACTGATCTATGTGAAGAACACTGATTTTTCTTAATTATTAATTTAACCCTTTCCTCCATAATCATATAGGGCTGGCCTTTATTGCATGGGCGATCAGTGTAGATCCAGATCAGCTTGCAAATTCATGTCATCTGATCAGGATCTACACTGTTTGCTTTTTTATTTTTTAGGTTATTTCTGACCAAAAAAGTGAACTGTGCAGATTCTGATCAGACTGCATGGATGTGCCAGCTGATACATACCTACACTGTTCGCACATGCAATAAAATGTGTATATAATCTTGATGCCACTCCATTCCGTCATTTTCTGGCTTGACTTGCTTCCTACTGTAGTTATCAGAGTGCATGCATCCACAAATTCTTTAATGCATGCCTGTATGTCCATTTGCCGCCTTCCTCCAATGCTTATAATCACTCTGCCTTCATCATTCCCTGTTCACAAGCTTTATCCTTCATTCCAGCCTGGACTCTCCGACATCTTCAATCCAGTATTGCATGCCCCTCTGCCTTCTTGAAACCCCCATTGCATGCATGTCTGTGTCTACAAGTATCTTAAATGCATGCCTGTCTTCCTCTTTCAACACTTGAATGCATGCTTGTCTGCCTCAACCACTGACTGCATGTCTGTCTGGCAGTGTCTGCCTCTTCTACTGACTGCATGTCTGTCTGGCAGTGTCTGCCTCTACCACTGACTGCATGCTTGTCTGGCAGTGTCTGCCTCTACCACTGACTGCATGCCTGTCTGGCAGTGTCTGCCTCTATCACTGACTGCATGCCTGTCTGGCAGTGTCTGCCTCTACCACTGACTGCATGGCTGTCTTCCTCTTTCAACACTTGAATGCATGCCTGTCTGCCTCAAGTACCGACTGCATGTCTGTCTGGCAGTGTCTGCCTCTTCTACTGACTGCATGTCTGTCTGGCAGTGTCTGCCTCTACCACTGACTGCATGCCTGTCTGGCAGTGTCTGCCTCTACCACTGACTGCATGCCTGTCTGGCAGTGTCTGCTTCTATCACTGACTGCATGCCTGTCTGGCAGTAACTGCCTCTATCACTGACTGCATGCCTGTCTGGCAGTGTCTGCCTCTACCACTGACTGCATGCCTGTCTTCCTCTTTCAACACTTAAATGAATGCCTGTCTGCCTCAACCACCGACTGCATGTCTGTCTGGCAGTGTCTGCCTCTTCTACTGACTGCATGTCTGTCTGGCAGTGTCTGCCTCTATCACTGACTGCATGCCTGTCTGGCAGTGTCTGCCTCTTCTACCGACTGCATGCCTGTCTGACAGTGTCTGCCTCTACCACTGACTGCATGCCTGTCTGGCAGTGTCTGTCTCTACCACTGACTGCATGCCTGTCTGGCAGTGTCTGCCTCTACCACTGACTGCATGCCTGTCTGGCAGTGTCTGCCTCTACCACTGACTGCATGCCTGTCTGGCAGTAACTGCCTCTATCACTGACTGCATGCCTGTCTGGCAGTGTCTGCCTCTACCACTGACTGCATGCTGTCTGGCAGTGTCTGCCTCTACCACTGACTGAATGCCTGTCTTCCTCTTTCAACACTTACATGCATGCCTGTCTGCCTCTACCACTGACTGCATGCCTGTCTGACAGTGTCTGCCTCTACCACTGACTGCATGCCTGTCTGACAGTGTCTGCCTCTACCACTGACTGCATGCCTGTCTGACAGTGTCTGCCTCTACCACTGACTGCATGCCTGTCTGACAGTGTCTGCCTCTACCACTGACTGCATGCCTGTCTGACAGTGTCTGCCTCTACCGCTGACTGCATGCCTGTATGACAGTGTCTGCCTCTACCACTGACTGCATGCCTGTCTGACAGAGTCTGCCTCTACCACTGACTGCATGCCTGTCTGACAGTGCCTGCCTCTACCACGGACTGCATGCCTGTCCCTCTCCACCAATACCAGACTGCATGCCTCCTCAATCATGATTGTTAGCTTTCATGACTGTTCTTATCCCTCTTTGCCATCCCCCCTTTCCTGCTTATCTGTTGGCCTAAGCTGTATCTTCCTCAGCCTTCATGCCTCCCTTGATCCTTTCCTGTATCCATCTTAATTAATTTCAATTCTTTTCCACACTTGTGAAACTTTCAACTTCCTTTTCCTCTTTTATGTTATCTCTAAACCCCAAAGAACCCAATTTTCTTCGAAAACAAAATATATAATCTACAAAATGCTCATTATCTGGAATATTTACCTACTATCTATGCAGGACAAGGGAAACATGATGTTATAATAAACCATCTGTTTGGAAGAATCCCCCTTTCCCAGGCTTCAGAAACCTGTCTTCCTAGTTTTCTCTTCAACAAGTGTGAGAATATAGAGTTCTTGCAGTGATATAAGTAAAAACAGATGTCTTTTTGTGATACAAAAATCGTCTTCACCAACAATCTCACCCACTAGGTAGTTCCAGGCAATTAGGCTGACTGAATATCAATCTTGTGTTTCACAGCTGGAGAGTATAAAGCTGAGAATGCAGACAAGTCTCAAATCTCAAGCATCTGATTGGCTGAAATGGCGACCAGTCGCCATTTCAGCCAATCAGATGCTCGAGTTTTAGGACTGGTCACAAGATTTAGTTTTATGATCTTGGGCACAGACAATTAGGCTGAATGAATATCAGTCTTTGTGTTTCACAGCTGGAATTCAAGCTGTCCCTTGTTTGGTTATTAAAGGATGTTTTTGTTTAATTTGCAGAGTTGTTTACTGCACTGTCCTGCAAAAATGACATAAACTATACTCTAATTTACCAAGAGGTTGTCCTGTCTAGCAGAAATTTGTCAATTGTGCTGTACTTGAGTACAGTTGTGTACTGTTCTTTACTGCTAAAAGTTGTCCATTATTATGTCCAGGAGAAATGCTTCCTTGTTCTGTCCAGCAGAGAGAAACCATTGTTTTGTCCAGCAGAAAGTTGGCCTCTGATCTGTCCAGCTGAAAGTTGTCCGTTGTTGTGTTCAGCTTTAATGTTTCAATTGTTCTGCCCAGCAGAAATGTTTCCATTGTTGTGTTTAGCATTAATGTTTCAATTGTTCTGCCCAGCAGAAATGTTTCCATTGTTCTGTTCAGCATTAATGTTTCCATTGTTTTGCCAAGCAAAAATGTTTCAATTGTTCTGTTCAGCATTGACGTTTCCACTGTTTTGCCCAGCAGAAATGTTTCCATTGTTCTGTTCAGCATTAATGTTTCCATTGTTTTGCCCAGCAAAAATGTTTCCGTTGTTCTGTTCAGCATTGATGTTTCCACTGTTCTGCCCAGCAGAAATGTTTCCATTGTTCTGTTCAGCATTAATGTTTCCATTGGTTTGCCCAGCAGAAATGTTTCCATTGTTCTGTTCAGCAAGTTTCCATTGTTCTGTCCAGGAGAAAGTTGTCAATAGTTATGTCCAGCAGAAAGTTTTCATTGTTCTGTCCAGTATAATGTTTCCATTGTTCTTTCCAGCAGAAAGTTGTATATTGTTATGTGCAGCAAAAATTTGTCCATCGTTCTGTGCAGCAAAAATTCGTCCATTGTTCTGTGCAGCAAAAAGTTGTCAATTGTTCTGTGCAGCAAAAATTTGTCCATAGATGTCCATCATTCTGTGAATGAAAGTTTTCCATTGTTCTGTAGAAAGGTATTAATGGATTCATGGCCATCCTTTGTTCTCTGATGTACAATGTTTCCTTGATGTCTTGAGGACTATCTCTTATTTTTAATTAAACCAGTAATATTTTATATTTTGGTTTCTATTTCTAAATTATTTTTACTCTAATTTGAAACCAAACATAATAATCTAGATTTATTTGCTTTGGCCTTAAAATGATGTTTCATAACATAAACATTTTATCTGATATATTTCACTTTTGACAGATCTTCCTTTTTTCTCCGCCTTTTTCTTATAAAACAAGTAATACTTTTTGGCGCTCTTTTTACCCGTCATTTACAAAACTCTGGTCCGTAGCTTTACAGGCATCTCCCGAACACTGATTTAAAACCTTTGACCAAAAAGGATCGTGTTCATGGACATCTTATAATATTATATTGGTGTTTTCAAATGTTAAAATAATATTTTGATATGTATTCAGAATTTTAATGCCCATGAGTAAATAAAGGTTTACAATTTAGTTTTTGGATAGTTTTATGTCAGTCACTGTTAAATGATGATTTTGAGGCCATCAAAATTCCCCAAAATAGTACCAACTGTATTTTGTGTTTAATATACTAATAATTGCATATTATTTTATTTTATAATACAACATTTTGATATTTTTGAAAAAGATTCCACTTTAATTTAATTTCTAATTTTTGTTCAAACCCATTTTTCACATGAACAATGATGTACACATGTGCAATGATCTACATTTGCATAATGATCTACACTTGCACGATGATCTCCAGCTCATGTAAAATTGAAATTCCTATCATCAGACACATATTTCTCCTTATTTCCCAAAGCAAAGACATGTAATGAAAGATTTGATTTTGCCTTCCATTATCCCTTCTCCCTTTCCTCCATATAATGTTATTCACATTTTATCCTTTGTGCAATAGAGTGGATCCAGATCAGCCAGCACATCCTTGCCAGCTGACCTGGATCTGCACTGTTTGCTTACGCCATAAGGGCATATATTTGGAAAAAAGGGTTAATTTCTCCTGCATATGTAAAATTCCTATAATCTTCAGTTATTTATTTCTCTTTTATTTTCCAGAGCTAAGCCCCAAGTACATAAGTGCACTTCACCAGAACGGAGAGCTCACGTTAACACAACCTGACTGTAGTTTTTGAAGAACCACATGCTAGATTCCGTCACAGAGAGAAGAACAGAGAGAATAGACAAGAAAACATTTTCCCAGGGCTGAGCTTCCCGGCATGGTGTCATCAAACACACTCTTGTGTCATACACGATGATTGATACATATCATGATGCCCTGGCTTCTGTACTGTAAACTGTACACTCTCAGTGTAATGTTAATTTTTGCAAAGTTGTGTCGTATGTTCAATTTAGGACGTCATTAAAAAAAACCTTCAATTTCCCAAAGGCTAATATGCTCTTATTTAACCCTTAACTCCATATAAACACATATACACATGCAAACAGTGTAACAGATTCAGATCAGCCTGCACATCTGTGCCATCTGATCAGGATCTTCACTGTTTGATTTTTGATTTATTAGGTTATTTCTGACCAAAAAGCAAAAAGTGCAGATTCCGGTCAGAAGGTACGGATGTGCTGGCTGATCTGGATCTACACTGTTTGCCCATGCCATGAAGACGTTTATATGGAGGAAAGTGTTAACATTAATTTATTGAGAGTTGTGTCATCAGGGCACGCCATGGGAAAAGGTGTCTTCGTGGTATTTTCCGGCATATATATGGAAACAGCTCACAATTATCAATAATTTTCTCACAACTAGTATGGGTTTTTTAGTACACATCCATGCCATCTGATCAGGATCTACACTGTTCGCCAATTCAATAAAGGTGTGTTTATGGAGGAAAGGGTTAAAAGTTTGCTACATATACAGTCTAACCTGACCTAACGGTCACCTCCAAACTCTGCAGCGGTCACCTCTATTTAGTGGCCATTTTGTGACGCCCCCAACAATTTCCTTCTATTCTATCACTTTATTCTGCGGTCACCTCCCATCCACGGTCAGCGGCCATCGAAATTGCCTCCTGGCCGCAAAATTAAACCCTTTACAGCGGCCATTTTTTATTTTCTGTGAAGGTGTCGGATACTCTTCATTTGAGCATCACTTGACCGCTAAACTATGCACAACTGCTTCCAATCATAGCTAATCAATGCGCTTTTAAACAAGCCGTCGTAATTGTTAATTAATTATCGTGACCGCTAAGCGCGATATGTTTGTATTTGATAATTAATAATAAATAGTTAATTAAAAATTTAAAATTTCTAGTTTAGCTGTTTGCATAAAAGTGCAAGTGTTATTAATTAAAGATGTTTATGTAGTTCGGCTCCTGTTGAACTTTATCGGCAGTAGGTGCGAAAAACAACCATTCAGTAACCATTTAGCATCCTTGATTAGGTGACGCAGTGTTTTGATAGCAATTCAACAATTTTATGACAGTTTGCTTATTAAAGAAATGTAGTAAACAATAATAAACAGATCCTTAAGAATAAAAGCTATTTTTTCAACGATTGTCGGTACGTTACTGAACGACCATCATTGTCTTTAAAGATTAACGCTGTCTTGACATTGTTTTTTCCCTTTTATTCCCTTTCCATTATGCAAAATTTGCCATTGATAGATTTTTATTATCATAGATTGGATTTCGCGATATAGCGGAGCTCTACTGTATATTGAGATACACAAGCTGTAACAATACAGTACTATGTCAGATCATTTCAGGCTTCACATTTCATTCCTCTTCCTCTGACCCTCCGATCAGAGGTCACCTGCCTACAGCAGCCAAATTGGCTGCTTCCCTTGGCTGGCTGCTACACACAGGTAAGACTGTATAGCCATTTTATTACATGTGCAAACATATAGATTTAGATCAGCTGGCACATGCATGCCATCTGACTTGGATCTACACTGTTTGCCTTTTTATTTATTAAGTTATTTCTGACCAAAAAGTCAACAGTGCAGATCCTGATCAGATGGCATGGATATGCTGGCTTATTTGGATCTACACAGTTCACACATGCCATAAAATGCTTATATATGAAGAAAAGGGTTAAGCGAAAAACACACATTTAACAGTAGCATCTTCCACAACAACGACAACAAGGTCTTGAAGTTGAAAAGTTTGTTTATCCAATTATATTTGCAAAAGGCACAGAATTTATAAAGTGATGTCACTAAACACAAGTGTTATGTGTTTCCATCAAACAAAAAAGATCCTTATCTACAAGATTATTTCAAAATGATGTACAACGTTTATATTGTTTAAATATTTATATAAAACAGACTCCTGGTATCTAGTTACATTATTCATCAGAAAAAAACAATCTCGGGAGAGATGAAAATGTAGATTCATGATGTGAAAATTTTCTAAAATAATTACAGAAAAAAGATGGGAAAAGCACATTAATAAAATAAAGTATGGGGGTGGAATGTTTTATTAAAACAACGTCCTCGATGACTGATTAAATTTTAATGTTTTAAACTTTCTTGTTTTCTTGTTCTGAACAAAATTAATGATAATATACTAACAGGGGTGGATCCAGAGGGGGTTCAGGGGGGTTGCTCGAACCACCATTTTGGGCAGCAACATTTTATTTGCATGTTTTTTTTTTGGCCAGAAAGTTGGAACTTGTCAAATAACTACTCCAAGACTGCCCCAAATGAACCCTTTTTTTGCTCAATCCTGTGAAGGAATATTTCACTAAATCTTATATCTTTAACTCTATTGGTTTCTGAACAAAATTCATGACATATACAAAACTACTCATTTTTGTGCTTTGATTTCAAATGATGACAACCAAACAGATCAGAGAAAAACATTGCTGAGTATGCAAGTGAAATGATAAAATAATAATTTTCAGTTAAAAACTATTTAAATATTTATTCCATTCTAACAGGGCATTAAATTCTTTTACAGTCAGTCATTCATTAGCATCAAATTATTTCTGATTTTTCACTGCCGATGTTCTCAGAAAAAAGCTTAGGTTTTGCAGACGCGTTACAAATGCCAAGCCGAGTGTCAGCACGACATGATAATAAGTTACGAGCATTAACAATCCCCGCATAACAGTAAATGCATAAACAGGAAAGACATTTTAATTAATGTCACATCTATTAACTAATAGGAAATTATGTTTGACTCCCCAAAATATTTTTTATATTAAAAGACTGAATGAATATAATGAAAATACAGGAGTGAATGTCTTACATTGGCATGTGCCTTGTGTCAGAACAGAATAATGTAATTTATCATACAAGCATATGATAAATTTAATATATACCAAATGCAAAAATGAAATATTTTATTATTTTTATTATAATAAATAAATAAATAAATAAATAAATATCAAATATGTTTCAAACATAACTTTTGACTTTTTTATAATTAAAATAATTTATTATTCTTTAAAAAAATATTTTTGAGTGAATAAGGGCTCATGAATATTTTTTTTATTATATTTTTTCTCAACAGAAGAATTGGGATTTCAAATTTCACACTGGTCGCACATTTGATACAAGTCTAATTGGTGGAGTAAAGTGTCTGTCCGTATGTGCATTTACACTTCAATATTAATTAATTAACACATTCCAGGCTAGAAAAATAATTGTTTAAACCTTCTAGACATTATTTGAAATGAGACAAATCAAATATTGTATGCACAGTATGGTTTCTTTAAGAACTAATCCTGTACCATACATTTATACATTAATTAAACAAGTCTGCTTTCTAATTCTGGTGAATCTGTTGCAAAGAATAACATTTAATTTCAAAAGGCGCATCAGTCTTACAATATTTTTTATTTGATCTAAGCATTTATTTGGAAACATGCGACAACATGCCCTGACTCATGCATTCACTAATTCCATCAACAGACAAAGCCCGAATCAATTCCCCTGAATAGGATTAAAGGATTCAAGCCTTAGATATGATAATATATTCCAACTTCTGTTACATCTTAATAATATACGATATTAAGAAGACATTTTTGTTCCAATCGACCAAGATGTTGCCGCTACCACCATCCCATTGCCCATCGTTGTCACATGTGGTGTGACATTAAAAGACGTTATTCCGCTACATGAATCCCGTATTCAACACATTGACAATTTATGTCTTTTCGGATATTTTCCTTTTATGCAGATTTGTTGCGATAATAAAGTATCTTATAAAAAGAAAGGAATGCTATTATAGAACCTGAAATTACTCGCTTCTATAACACTGGATGGACAGATGTATTTATTTAATTGTTTAACTCTCCCGGTGATAATTTATTATGTTGAAACATTAGACAGCGTTGGTTAAAAGGTTTCTAGAAAGGGGCTTTGTTTTGGGCAGTCTTAAGGTTGTTAAATGATAATTTCCATCTCTTTGGGGCCAAAATCCCCACAATAATTAAATATTGCTGCCCAAAAAAGGGGGTGTGAGCAACCCCTCTGAACTCCCTCTGTATCCACCCCTGTTAGATGATCATTTTTATTTTCTCAGTGTTTGTTCATAATGGTTCCATGCCCAATAGAAACATCTAGAAAATGGGTTCAACTTTCAGAATATGCTATCAGGACATTATGTCATAAACAAACACTTTTTGCACCACTTCATGCCATTTTTTCTGTTTTAATCACAACAATTTAGAATCGAAAGCTTAAAGAACCAGAAAAGTAGTTTTATCACTGCAAATAAAAAAAGCATATCACACTTCCTACGCCACTAAAAATTCTCATTTCATAGCTTACTTGATAAAATATATATATGTTTTTATCTTACACTTAAACAAATATCCTTTGTATAAATGTTTCCAAGAGAGATAGAAACTGAATCCAACATCATAAAAGTGAGATTGGAGGCCAGTCAAATTGCAAGCATTGATTGGATGCAACAAACTAGTCTCTATTTCAACTGCTGAAGATGCTCGAGATTTGAGACTGGTCTTCATTGTTTTGGTTATCCAAAATCATCAAGTCTAACTTCCAACAAAGAATATAAGGGTTGAAACACCTTTTGATGATGTTTTGCCCTTCTAAAAATCTAAGTCATTAATAAAAATATCCCTAAACTGTACAGAAAATTACCTGTGTACTGTTGACCCCTTTTTGCACTGGACCAATCAACCTCCCTGCAAACATCTTCACTTTGGTCCAAACACGAGAACGCTCATCAACATGCTTCACAATCAAATCCTCTTCATCATCCTGTATGGTTCTGCTTGATTCATTTTTCAGTTTTGCCAAGACGGGACCTATTTAAAAAAAAAAAAATTGGATATTGTAAGGAGTTCAAAAGTGATGCTGAATATCAATACAGCTGTATTCTTTCAAACTAACAATTGTACAAAATAAAATACAATCTTCTTCACTTTCATTCAATTAAAATACATGAAAAAAGAAACTTAGAAAGCCACCAAACATGACAAATATCAAAATATTGCATGCTCTGTTTGATTGAGCCTGTTCATTAGCAGTAAATAGAAATGCATATTACTGTCCATGCAGCCAAGCAATTAAAAATTACTGGAATGGAAGGGATGCTTTAAGTATTTGAAATATAGATTAAGTTTTTAATGTGTTTTCAACAGTTACCTGTTCCAATTTCATCCAACAGTTTGTTGTCTTTAAACTGATACTTTTCTCTTAGTTCTTTCTTTACTGCTTCAGCAGTATCAACATGATGGCAATCAACTGTTGATGTGATTTTGTCACCATAGAAACCCGAGACTAGTTGATCACTTGGCATAAATTGGTTGCCATGGATACTGTTGCTATGTGCAGATACTGCACTAGCCTTATGTTTTTTGGCATTTGGATGTGTATCACTGGATGCATGGGGACTGTTGCCAAGGAACATGGGATCTGGGTCATCACCATGGTGACCATGTGTTTCATTACTGTGAACACTGTTGCCAAGGAATTTGGAATCTGGGTCATCACCATGGAAACTATTTTCTGCATCTGAATTTGGATCATCATTATTGGCACTGCTTGATGTAGCAACACTAGAATCTATTTGATTGTAATGAAAGTTGCTACTATACTCTGCTTTAAAATCACATTCTGCTCGATCATCAGCTTCAAAAGGTGACTCATCACCTGATTGGTCGGAATCTGTCACATGTCCTATGGTTCCTGATTTACCTTCATTATCTGAAAAAGAAAAGGTAGAATTGATGCAACAGCTTGTCTAAAACATGCAGAATTGTGACCCTACTTGCTATTAATATTTGTACTAAATGCTAACTACTTGGTGCAAAATACTTACTACTTAGTACCAAATGCTTACTACATAGTACCAGATGCTTACTACATGGTGCCAAATGCTAACTACAGGGTGCCAAATGCTAACTACATGATGCCAAATGCTTACTTCATGGTGCCAATTGCTTACTTCTTGGTGCCAACTGCTAACTACTTGGTGCCAAATGCTTACTTTTTGTTGCCAATTGCTAACTACTTGGTTCCAAATGCTTACTTCTTGGTGCCAAATGGTTACTTCATGGTGCCAAATGCTTACTACTTTGTGCCAAATGCTTACTACTTGGTACCAAATGCTTACTTCATGGTGCCAAATGCTTACTCATTGGTGCCAAATGCTTACTACATGGTGCCAAATGCTTACTACATGGTGCCAAATGCTTATTTCTTGGTACCAAATGCTTATTACATGGTGCCAAATGCTTACTTCTTGGTACCAAATGCTTACTTCTTGGTACCAAATGCTTACTTCTTGGTGCCAAATGGTTACTACTTGGTGCCAAATGCTTACTTCTGGGTACCAAATGCTTACTTCTTGGTACCAAATGCTTACTTCTTGGTGCCAAATGCTTACTACTTGGTGCCAAATGCCTACTTCCTGGTGCCAAATGGTTACTACTTTGTGCCAAATGGTTACTACTTTGTGCCAAATGCTTACTACTTGGTGCCAAATGCTTACTTCCTGGTGCCAAATGGTTACTACTTCGTGCCAAATGGTTACTTCTTTGTGCCCAAATGCTTACTTCAAGGTGCCAAATGGTTACTACTTTGTGCCAAATGCTTACTTCTTGGTGCCAAATGCTTACTACTTGGTGCCAAATGCTTACTTCCTGGTGCCAAATGGTTACTACTTTGTGCCAAATGGTTACTACTTTGTGCCCAAATGCTTACTTCTTGGTGCCAAATGCTTACTACTTTGTGCCAAATGCATACTTCTTGGTGCCAAATGCTTACTACCTTGCCAAATGCTTACTACTTTGTGCCTAATGCTTACTTCTTGGCGCAAAAAGGTTACTACTTTGTGCCAAATGCTTACTTCTTGGTGCCAAATGCTTACTTCTTGGTGCCAAATGCTTACTTCTTGGTACATTATCTTGACTACTTGGAACCAAATGGTTACTACTAGCTACAACTACATTGTACTTAATGCTTATTTTTTAGTACCACAAGTCCAGGATTCAATGTCTCTGACATGCAAAACAAAACCAAGTTATCATGCTTTACACAATTCTACCATGCCACCCATTTACTTATTTCAATCATAAAGCTTTATCTATACACTGGCAATCATTCCAGACTTACTTTTGTAAATATGTCTTTCGGATATATAGAAAGATAAATATCATTTGCTCATCAATTTACAAGCTATCATTAAAATCCATATTTTCACAATGTCTTACAATATGACAAAAGACAATTTTTATTGCTACCCATCTTGAACTTCCATTGCAAATAAAGAAATCTGTCAAAATATCACTTATCAAAGCTATATGCACTTTGGTCTAAATCTTTAATTTTCATTAATCAAAACAGGCATTTCATCTGATTTCTGTAAGAAGACACGATTGATGACGTTTGCATATAATATGCAGAAACAGCTATCTCACTATGGCTCACTTAATGAGATAAAACAGTTTGGATTTAAATTCTGTTAAATGTAGACTGTAACGTTAAAATGCTGTAACTTTTTAACAGCATTGCAAACACATACAGCACTTTGAAAATGATAGTAAAAATGACAATGGAATGACATCAAAATCAAAATAATAAAAATTGTTAATGGACAATATTATTATTAACAAATACTTAAGATGTTCTGCGGATAATCTACAAACAATGCCTGTCCATTTTACGCTTTTGACACATTTGTATCAAAATATCGGCTATAGAATGAAAACTATGGATATATCTATTTTCAAACGCTTTAAGTAATACGTAAAATTAATCTGCCATTCAAAGAAGATTCGGCTATGATGTTTTTGCTTAAGCCTGATCTATGTAAATATAATATGATGACTCGAAAGCATGGAACACAATACAATTTCAAATCCATTCATTTTAAATTTAATACAAAAGGTTAACTTTGTGGTAATCTCTCAGTTAATTTTACAGCCTTGTATGCCGATCATTTTTACAATGCTTTCAGCCTTACTCACAAAGCATCAATTGTTTAATTTCTACATGAGGATTATACAAAAATCTATCTTTTTATATAAACAAGAGGGTCCATAGGACCCTGGGTCGCTCACCTGTCAACAACTGCTCAATGGTTTCAAGAGTTGTGTGCATGTTTGGTAAAATCAAGTCAAAAATTTAAAAAAAAATTAAGCTGCTATTGTGGAGAAAATGTAACTAGATGATGCTCTATACCAAATATCTAAGCTCTAGGCCTTACGGTTTCAGAGAAGAAGATTTTTAAAGATTTACTATATAACACTATGTAATAAAACTAGTGACCCCCGGGGCAGAGCCATTTTCGACCCCAGGAAAATAATTTGAACAATTTTTGTAGAGGACCACTACATGATGACACATACCAAATACCAAGGTTCTAGGCCTTGTGGTTTTAGAGAAGAAATTTTTTTTTTAAGTTTTCCCTATATAAGTCTATGTAAAACAAGTGACCCCTGGGGCAGGGCCATTTTTGACCCCAGGGGGATAGTTTGAACAATTTTGGTAGAGGACCACTAGATGATGCTTTATATCAAATATTAAGGCTCTTGGCCTTGTGGTTTTAAAGAAGAAGATTTTCATGCTTTTCCTACATAACTATATGTAAACCAAGAAGACCCTAGGGCGTGGCTGATTTGGGCCCAGGGCACATAATTTGAACAAATTTAGTAGACATCCATTAGACAATGCTACTTACCAAATATCTAAGCTGTACACATTGTGGTTTGTGAGAAGAAGATTTTTAAAGATTTCCTATATGTCTATGTAAAATGAAGTGACCCCTGGGCCGGGGCCAATTTTGACCGCAGGGAAATAATTTGAACAATCTTTGTAGAGTTCCACTAGAGGGTGCTAAATGCCAAATATCTAAGCTCTAGGCCTTGTGGTTTCAGACAAGAAGATTTTTAAAATTTTTCCTATATAAGTCTATGTAAAATGAAGTGACCCCTGGGGCGGGGCCAATTTTGACCCCAGGGAAATAATATGAACAACTTTTGTAGAGTTCCACTAGAGGGTGCTAAATGCCAAATATCTAAGCTCTAGGCCTTGTGGTTTCAGACAAGAAGATTTTTAAAGTTTTTCCTATATAAGTCTATGTAAAATGAAGTGACCCCTGGGGCGGGGCCAATTTTGACCCCAGGGAAATAATTTGAACAATCTTTGTAGAGTTCCACTAGAGGGTGCTAAATGCCAAATATCTAAGCTCTAGGCCTTGTGGTTTCAGAGAAGAAGATTTTTAAAGTTTTTCCTTTAGGTTGCCATGGCAACCAGAGTTCTGCTTGGAATTCCATTTTTTGAACAATTTTGAAAGGGCATCATCTAAGCATTATTCCTGTGAAGTTTCATCAAAATTGGCCAAGCCGTTTCAGAGAAGAAGTCGATTGAAGCAATTGTTGACGATGCACGACGGACGACGGACATCAGGCGGTCACAAAAGCTCACCTTGTCACTTTGTGACAGGTGAGCTAAAAAGTGACTCATTCTTTATTACCGCAATTTTGGGTGAAAATGCTGTTATAATTTTCTTTTATTAAAAGTAGGTCAGATCAGACAGCAAGGATGTGCCGGCTGATCTGGATCAACACTGGTCACAAACATTGACAGATAAAATGATACAGCAAGTTTAGAAATATATCAGAAAAAAATGTTTATGAAAATGACTATAGGCTGAACAGCAGATAAACTGATTCTATAAAAAAAAGTAAATGTATCCGAAAATAAGGTAACAAACTTCTAAAATAAGAACAAAATATTGTAAATTAATCAGATTGTAACAAGTCAGATAGGCATTTCATATGAACTTGCCGCTAAAGATATCATATTGCACAAATCTCGGCTTAAAATAATTTTCTGCTCCAAAATGGACAAAAACGGGTACTTTTGTTGACACAAATGGGTACTTCTGTTCATCTTTTGTGCTTAAGTGCTTACAAAGTAAATTTTGCTACCACTGTCCATTGCTGTTTGCATTTTAAAGAAGATAAAGATTCCTTTGGTTGATTATAAGACCAAGCTGTTGTATACAAAACGACTTATTGGTATGCTGGAATCTTGAACAAATATTATGAAATGGTATTATTTAAGATGATATTGATGAGGGTATAGTGTCCGAACTTGAGTAAATATCGTAAGAAAATAATAGGTGGCTTCCGTTTAACGACTTTGAACAGATTTTGTTACGTTAGCTCAGGTGTCCTGGTCAAACAGTTGAATCATGATGACCATTGGCCTAAGGAATGAAGAAAATCTTTATTGGGATCAACAAAGCACTCCACCTTTTTTTTGCAATACTGCGGCATGTTTTAATTTCTTTGATGTGTTAATTTCTCATAACTTTTGAAATCTAAATGCCCCCCACCCATGTGTGACCAGTGTAGATCCAGATCAGCTGGCACATCCTGATCTGCACTGTTTGCTTTTATAATCATTAGGTTATTTCTGACCAAGAAGCAAACAATGTAGATCATGATCTGACTGATCTGTGCCCAAGGTTATAAAACTGAGCATGGAAACCAGTCTCAAATCTCAAGCATCTGATTGGCTGAAATGGCGACCAGTCGCCATTTCAGCCAATCAGATGCTTGAGATTTAAGACTGGTTTCCAATCTCAGCTTTATAACCTTCAGCCCTGGATCTACACTGTTCACCCATACAATGAAGGTTTGTCAATTAAGGGTATATATATACTGAGATTTCAAATATGACACTTTTTCATTATTAAAGAATTATTTGATGAGAATAGCAAAGTTTTAACCATTAACTCCGTGGACTTTATTGCATGTTAGACCAGTGTAGATCCAGATCAGATGCCATAGCTGGGCCCAAGATCATAAAACTAAAGCTGGAGACCAGACTCAAATCTCAAGCATCTGATTGGCTGAAATGGTGACTGGTCGCCATTTCAGCCAATCAGATGCTTGAGATTTGAGTCTGGTCTTCAATCTCAGTTTTATGATCTTGGGCCCTGGATCTGCATTATTCACTTCCTTGCCAGAAATAACCTTACAAATTTAAAATCCAACAGAGTAGATCCTGATGAGACAGCACAGATGTGCTAGCTGATCTAGATCTAAACTGTTTACCCATGGCTTAAAAGCCACGCCTATGGAGTTATGGGTTAATCATGTTCAATTCCAAACTGTGTCAGAAATCAGACATTGGGAGCATAGGGGACAAGGGATTCCACAATGTCTCAGTAATACAGTGCGGAGATAGCTTTCCCACCTCTGACATACAAACCTAAGCTACCTTTACATGATTATCTCCTAAAACAAACAAAACCAGGATCAGTTCTAACATAACTCAATCATTAAGACTGTAAATGGTACAATAGCTAAATAAAAGTGAAATGTCTAAGTAAATAATGACAGCAAGCCGAACAGTGGGTTTTATCACAGTTTCAAGTACTGTATCTTAAGCTTAAATAAACTAAAGATGTAAAATAAACAGACTTAAAGAAAACAGTACTGCTCTGCAAATAAAATGGATTGCTTAGCAATAGGAATAATCAGACAGGGTAGATTTGGTAAATCACCCACAGGACATGTTTGAATCTGCTAAAATTGCCTTGCCTTTTAGAAATCTATACTCAAAGAAGATTGATTAACTAATTTATTTATTTATTTATTATTAGAATAATTCAATTATTTATTGTTTGGTTTTACTTATTTATTTCTTATTTATTTTAAATAAGTAATAAATTAAATTATTGTTTGGTTTTATATAATTATTTAGCAAGTTATATTTATTTATTTTTTTAAATTTATTTTAATTACCTATTTATTTATTTATTTATTTATTAGTTTATTTTTTAATCTATTATATGTAAGTTTTATTTATTTATTTATTGTTTCTGTTGTTTCTTATCTTCTTATTAAAACATATTCATTTATTTTTAACATAATATATTTTTATGTATTTTTTCATTATATTACTTTAATTGCTTCAAGTAGTTATATGACTTGGTACATGTAGGTTTAATGATTTGCTTTTTTTTATTTTATTTTCTATACATTCTATATGATTTAACTATATTTTTTTCAATGACAATTCATTATATTGCTGATTCAATGCAAGGTCTCTAGTCCCCAATTTGAGCTGTAATGTCATAATTATGTCCCTTGCCAGGTTACTAATTTGCCTTGTGCCAGGAAAATAAACCTTATTAACCACAATCTAAAAATCTTTTTAATTCACTTCTACAAATGCCAGATCAACCAAAAAAAGGTAGTTGGTATGCTCCTTAAGGCGTCAAAATTAAGAAAAAATTATATCATTATCTACCATGTTAACGTTCCTTTAAAATTTTTAGAATAGAGAATATTAAACTTTCATTGACACGGAGACCCATTATTTTTGCTAAATGTGACTTTGATGAGAGATATGTGTCACTTATCCCCATCCCCTAGGCACTGGTTGGATACACCGTTACACCGTGAACAAGATAATTCCATTGAATATTTTGTTAAAGGATGATAACCCTCAAACCTTATGTATTTATGTTGCTTAGTTTGAAATTTGAATTAATCTCCTTTCATTCTATGCACTGTCATTCGCTTTTACGCTTCTGTATAAGAATTCTATACGACTGATAGTGCGTTTATTTCCTATGTTTGCTAAAGACATAAGCGTGTAGGTCTGTAAGATAGACGTCCAAGTTTGCGATAATACAGTGTCAAAGGAAAGAAGATAGGAGAATATTTATGGGGAAGGGCACACTGTCAATTTTGAATAATCGGGAATAAATTCTTCCATAGAAGCATCAATCAACCTACTGCGACAGAATTTTGCATTTATCTCTAGCTATCAATTATTTTGCTGAGATAAGGTTCCTTTTTTAAGGTTCTTTATTTACCATTCAAATTGCATTTAAATATCTTTATATTCCTGGTCTTTCTTAGGGATGTCTCTGAGTCAAAACCATTATTTTTCTATTCAAACATTTTTTTCATCTGTTTTCTTTGTTGAATAACCCTTTACTCCGTATAAACACATTTACTTTAACATGCGACCAATGTAGATCCAGATCAGCCAGCATATTTTTGGCATTTGATGATAATCTACGCTGTTCACTTCTAGATTCATTTGATTATTTCTGACCATGATGCAACCAGTGTAGATCCTGATCATATGGCACAGATGTGCTGGCTGATCTGGATCTACACTGGTCACACATACGTTAAAATGCATATAAATGTAGTAGAAGGTTTAACAAAAAATTAAACAGCTATTAAAACCATTATTTTTCTCTTCAGATTTTAGAGATGTCTCTTTTATACACTGGCCCTTCAAAACCATTCTTTTTATATTCATACATTTCGTTTATCTGTTTTCTTTGTTTTAATAAACCATAAACATTTATAAGCTAGTGTCTACAAAGATTACAAAACAAGACAAGATAGATATACTAAAAGGCTATTAACGGTATCTGTTGTGATAACAATGAAAACCCACTTCAATTATTTAATTAATCACTGTTGCAACAAGGGTTCTGGTATATCTAATTAATTGAAAATGTTAGAGAGATACTAGAGATCAAGCGTCATCAACTTAACACTTCATTTCTTTTGTTTGAAAGTAACTTGATTCATCTCATAGTGAAGAACTTTAGATTCTTTCAATTCTAACATGAATAAGCTTCTTAGAAGTCACTCAATATTTGTAGCCAATCAGAAGCTTTGACAATTCAAATTCATCAGCAATATATTTCAATAATTCTCCTTCCTATTTTCTTTTTTACAATGAACAAAATAGATGGATTTATTTTCAACTGCACATGTGCATGGCTACAATATAGACTTAACGCTATTTCTAAGTCAGATCTATTAAGATGTTTCTATTTTCTAGAGCAACATCTTAATAGACTCTTTTAAAAAATAAAAGAGTAACATAATTTTTATGTTAAGCAGTTTATAATGTCAAAAAATGATGTGGGACGTCAGAAAAGAAAAAGCAGCGATATATCCCAGATTTAATCACCGTCTTTTCCATACAGCTACGATGCAAACTGTCAGGCTTTAAAGACAATTTCTGTTTTTACAATGTTATAACCCTTTCCACCATATATATATATACGCATTTTTACGCATGTGCTACCAGTGTAGATCCTGATCAGCCGGCACATCCATGCCATCTGATCAGGATCTGCACTGGTCGCATTTTGGTCAGAAATAATGAAGAAAACAGCGAACAGTTTAGATCCTGATCAGGAGGAACGGATGCAATAAAGGTGTGTCTATGGAGGAAAGAATTAAATTATACATGTTTATTAACTGCATGACACAATCAAAAGCATAAAACAGAGACCACATAAATTTGTTCATAAATATTATCTAAGAAAGAATGTCCTTAGATCATTAAACTAAATTTGGAGACCAGTCTCAAATCTCAAGTTCCTGATCAGCAAAAATGGCAAATGATGAAAACTAGAATAGACTTGAATTTGGCATTCCTCAAAACAAGACTTGTTTAGACACTTAGTGTTGCCTAACATTGCATTTGAAAGGGGCATAACTCAAAACAAGTGAAAGAGGAGTTATACGCCTTTCCAATAATTCGGTGAATTTTTCGGTTACCTCCCCTATTCAGTCACGTGACTACTATACAGGAAAAATTATTGCTCGCTGTATTAATGTAATACGGAACATGTACCTACAACTTTCGTTTTTCATCATGAAATTTCTTTTTTAAAATATATTTTCTCATTTAATGTTGAATTAGTAATAATACATCAGCGTAATGAAATTTTTTTATCAAGAATAGTTTATAAAACAACAAATCTAATTTGACTAAAAGTGTAAAGTCATTATTCCTTGCGCCAAGGTTTACTTTAAACGACTTAAACTAACAGCCTGTGTTCTATCCACGGATAAATTGAGTGTCGTTTCCGGCTTAGCGTGTCTTATCAACTACTGACATGCCGGCTGCGATTGATTTTGAAAGCAGCATGTCATAAAAATGCCAAATTGTCGCGCACAAGGGGTCCCCTGTCAATTACTAAGAAGAAGATATCACTGACCAATAGAGATCGGTTTACTTTTTTATGTACCTCCACCTCCCAATTAATAAGTATATTGAAATCCTTAATTACTGAATCGGGTAGCAAAAGTATTTGATATAGCAGTTATATGAATTATTAATCCTTAATACGACAAGTAGAACCATAAGACATCAAAAAATTATTAGAAACTCATCTTAGCAGAACATTTTATAAATATTCAATCAAGCGATTGAGCGTTTACGCCAAAATGACAGAATTTTAAACCTTAGCAGTCTTAATGTTAATATAAATGTTCCCATCATTATTTGAAGCCGGCATCTCCATCTTTATTAGAAGCCAGCATCAGAATCCTTGAATTTTATTCTATGAATGATACGAACAATCAGATAACCTTATTGATCCTTCTTAATTTCAAGACAAAATCAATCGTACCGTATTTTTGCTTGTGAAGTATACGTGACGTTTTCAAAAATTCAAAATTATTTTTCGTTGAACATTAACGGTACGATGAATTCAAGTAATAGATGAGTACAAGTATAACGTACAGATACTGTAACCGAATGTTGAATTACTGAATCGGGTAGCAAAAGTATTTGATATAGCAGTTATATGAATTATTAATCCTTAATACGACAAGTAGAACCATAAGACATCAAAAAATTATTAGAAACTCATCTTAGCAGAACATTTTATAAATATTCAATCAAGCGATTGAGCGTTTACGCCAAAATGACAGAATTTTAAACCTTAGCAGTCTTAATGTTAATATAAATGTTCCCATCATTATTTGAAGCCGGCATCTCCATCTTTATTAGAAGCCAGCATCAGAATCCTTGAATTTTATTCTATGAATGATACGAACAATCAGATAACCTTATTGATCCTTCTTAATTTCAAGACAAAATCAATCGTACCATATTTTTGCTTGTGAAGTATACGTGACGTTTTCAAAAATTCAAAATTATTTTTCGTTGAACATTAACGGTACGATGAATTCAAGTAATAGATGAGTACAAGTATAACGTACAGATACTGTAACCAAATGTTGACATGTCACGATTTCCGGAGTATAGTACATTATCAGTCTTAGCAATTTGCGAATTTCATACCAGTTAAATATAATTTTAAGTATAAAATACATAAAGATGAAAATGCTGTATAGAAATTCGTAACATTAATACTTACGTTTATCCGAATCGCGTTTCATACTGCCCACTATCAACAAGAATGGTACATGTTCTTACAATATTAAAAATGCAAATATCTAACAAATAGTGAAAATAAAAATGTCTGACTAGAATAACAGACCAGTAACTTATTTTCGACCGGCGGCGAAGATTACACACCTGAAATTTAATGGATTATGTTAGGCCTTATGTGCTTAAGCCATAGTCCGATAGTTCAGCTTTCCTGTGAAGCCTCGTTTTGGGTTGATATCTGGTCACGGGAAGTAACTCGTACAGGACTGCGAAACTGTTTATTGGAAAGGCGTATAGGTAACATTATGTTTCATGTTAAAATTGCATTTGGAAGGGGGATAAATAAAAAAAGTAGTGAAACAGGAGTTATCATTCTTGTTGTCACTTATGGCTTTGTTTATGCTGATGATTTATTCCAAGTATCAAGTGTGTAGGACAAGTACTTTTAATTTAGCCAACATAAAGTTTCATATTAGAGTTGGGGGACTACCAGACGTTGCTCCCACCGCCTCTGTACTACATGATCCCTATGTGTCTACCAGCTATTGCAGGCGACACAAAAAAAAAACAGAACTGCTGATTTGGCATTATTGTTGCATTTATGAATCTCTACCTGCAGTTATTTATTAAATTTAACTAAAGATTAATTTACAATTTCTGATTGTCTTTATTTTATCACTTTCTTAGGATAATTGTTGGTTCATATCTAAGACTTTACACAGATGTTAGTTGTTGTTTTTGTTGCTCTGGTTGTTGTTGTTTTAGTGGCACTGGTTAAAACACTACCCTATACACTATAACCCACTGTCAATCAAATTAAGAGATGGTCTTATTGGCCTATCTGTTTCAAAATGAACCAATTAACATATCATTAAATATCTAAACAACAGCCTTTGATTGGATAATTAACGTTTTTAAACAGCGAATTTAAGTCAGCTTATCTATTCATGGTCAGATTTTTTAAAGCTGCAGTAAAAATACTGTCACGTTTAAAGCAGCTAAATCACCATCAGTCTGTGTGATATTCAGTTTTGCATAATAAACCAATAATCATAATTGACACTTTACCCTAAAGACCCTGGTTTTATCTCATTTGCAAACAGTGTAGATCCAAATCAGCCAGCACATACAAGCTGTCTGATCAGGATCTACACTGATTGCTTCTTGGTCACAAATAACCCATTAAGAATCAAAAAGCAAACAGTGCAGATCCTGATCAGATGGCCAGCAGATCTGCTTCTACTGTGTTTGCTGACACAATAAAGGAGTATAGAGAAAAGGGTTAAAGCAGCTTAATCTATGGAATAGAAAAAAGTGTTAACCCTTTTCTCCATATATACACATTTTTACGCATGTGCGACCAGTGTAGATTCAGATCAGCCGGCACATCTGAGCCGTCTGATGAGGATCTGCACGGATGTGCCGCCTGATCTGGATCTAAACTGTTCGCCCACGCAATAAAGTGTGTCTATGGAATAAAGTGCTTATCAGGATCTACATTAATCACAAAATTTCTAATAGTGTGTCACAGGTTTCAGTTTATAATATATAATTCTCGGGTGGAAAAATGTTCTTAGAATGTTGCTGTTTTATGCCATTTTGCTTATTATCTGCATAATACACTAATATTTAAAGGAACAACAAATAAAATGGAATTTATTGTCACAAATACAAACATATAATTTGCAACATTCAGTTTGCATGTTAGGCATCTAAATTGATGCTATCATTTCAAAGGCTGGAAAATGTTCTGAGAAAGTCCCTATTTTCTATCTATTTTTTATGTCTTTATAATATGATGATAGTTAAAGAAACAACAAATAAAATGGAATTAGTGATACAAATATGAACATAATAACTTGCAACAAAACATTCAGATTTCATGTTTGGCATCTAAATTCAAAGGTTGAAAAATGTTCTTAGAAATTCCCTGTTAATTATCTGTTTTTATATCTTTACAATACACTAATATTAATGTTAAAGAAACAACAAATAAAATGGAATTTGTGGTACAAATATGAACATAATAACTTGCAACAAACATTCAGTTTTCATGTTTGGCATTTAAATTGATGCTATCATCAACAATCATAAATTACAGTACAGACTGAGAACAGAACAGAACATCTCTTTAAGTTTATTTCATCTCAGTATACCGTAAAAGTCCTTTTAAATGTCCCTCCTGTAATAAATGCACCCCCATGTTTTATAGGAAAAAAATCAGTAAATCCATATTTATTATCCCATATCCTTCAGAATCTTATATTTCAATTAAAATAATAAAAATAAATAATAAGCGCCACACCCCACACGCACAGACTTTCAGAAAACGCAACACTCTCAGGGGCATTTAACCTTTTCCTCCATATACACACCCTTATTGCATGGGCAAACAGTGTAGATCCAGATCAGCCGACACATCCATGCCATCTGATGAGGATCTGCACTGTTCGCTTTTTGATTTGTATGGTTATTTCTGACCCAAATGCGAACAGTGCAGATCATGATCAGACGGCACAGATGTGCCAGCTGATCTGGATCTACACTGGTCACACATGCGTAAAAATGCGGATATTATATAGAGGAAAGGGTTAAAAGGAATTTTATGGTACACTGTATACAGTTATGACAGTCACTGACAATGTTACTGTCTTTTGACCTAAAGTAATGAATTAGAAGTTTCAACATTCTTGACCTATGTGCTACAAACAGTAGAATTAGGCTGATACATTAGATACAACTGAAGAAGACATTATTGTCAATTATCATAATATTGAAAAGAAAATCTGATGATCCAATCTGACATTCTTGTTACAAATAAACTTATAATGCACTGTCAGGCCAGACAACTGGACTTTGGATTTTAACCCTTTCCTCCATGGAAACACCTTTATTGCAAGGGCAAACAGTTTAGATCCAGATCAGCCAGCACATCTGTGCCATCTGATCAGGATCTGCACTGGTTGCATTAATGAATAAAAAAGCAAAGAGTTTAGATCCTGATCAGACAGTATGGAGGTGCCAGCTGAGTGGATCTAAACTGTTCACCCACGCAATAAAGGTGTGTCTATGGAGGAAAGGTTTATTAATATATTCTTCATCCAAGAGTTAATACTGGTAATTTACAATTTATAGACTTTTGAATAAGATATGGTTTACAGCTCAATGATGATTCCACTTACAACATAGATGAACATGGAAATCATCATCATCATCATCATCATCATCACCATCACCATCACCATCATCATCATCATCATCATCATCAACAAAAAATCTTCCAATCATCATCAACATATCTTCAACTTAAATGCATAAATTTAATTATAATGCAGATGGTCATTTTGTTGTTTTAAGTAGAAGAAATAATAAACAAATTTAACTTATTATATTTTGTTCATAATACATTGTAATTCAAATATTTTTAACAGATTGAAAAGTTCAGAGGTATATCTGACTTTGAAGAACTTAAATAATAACCTTCAATGTGAATAGATCATGGGGCTTAAGTTGGAAATGTCACTATCCTTGCCTGAGATAGAACGGAGAACAATAGAAAACTGACAAAGAATCTCAAAGCTTTAATCCAAGTCTATATCACTTGAGTGATAATCTAGTGGTAATCCCTTTTATTTTCATAAAATCGGATATCATCAAAATATTAAAACGATCGTAGGATTAGAGGATAAGAGATTATTATAATCTCTGTCTTTTCGACTTAAGATTTATATCAGTCTGTTTCAATTTTATAATGTTTAGTGTCTCTAAGTGCGTAAATTAATGAAATGCGCTAAAACAAATATTTTTTTTTTAAACAATGGGATTTCGCCATCATGCTTGAAGAACCCTCCCCACACCCCACACCAACCAAACCCACCTGCACCACAACAACAGAGCTTTTTCCTTAATAAATTGCAATCCAAATTCAAAATTCTAAATTATCTTATTTTTCCAATACATCTATTAATAACCTAATAGATCCAAGAGCAAAGAGAACCTGATCAGACAGCACAGAGGTGCAAGTTGATCTGGATCTGGACTGAAGGTTATAAAGCTGAGATTGGAAACCAGTCTCAAATCTCAAGCATCTGATTGGCTGAAATGGCGACTGGTCGCCATTTCAGCCAATCAGATGCTTGAGATTTGAGACTGGTTTCCATGCTCAGTTTTATAACCTTGGGCACTGAACTCGCCACATAAAGCATATCAGCTATATTCCATGGACTAAAGCGTAAACTGCTTTTTCAGCTTCTCTAAATAAAAGTAAACAGTGTAGACCATGTGCTCATTCTGAAGATGTGCATGCCCATCTTGCTCTACACTGACTGAAAATTGGGCACTATTAATTGCTGCAAAAAAGTGTTCTCAAATATTAAAATTTATAATGGAAGACCTGTAAACAAAGTAAATGTGATGCAGTATTAGAATTCTTACACAGGCAACATATGAGTGAATATATTTGTAGCCAAAATTGATGTACTGTGAATTACTAAAGCAGTTAAATTCATCCTGTACCCAAGGTTATAAAACTGAGCATGGAAACCAGTCTCAAATCTCAAGCATCTGATTGGCTGAAATGGCGACCAGTCGCCATTTCAGCCAATCAGATGATTGAGATTTGAGACTGGTTTCCATGCTCAGTTTTATAACCTTCAGCCCAAAACAGGTTCTAAAATGTACTGATTTGTCCAAAGTTTTAGCAAAATATGCTCTTGTTCAGTCATTTATAGGAATAATATATTAGTACAATGAATATTAATCGTATCCAAGAAAATGAAGTTTAATACCCTGATCTGTGAATATTTAGCTTTAAAGGGGTAAGAGCACACACTGACTTATTGTAGTAACTTAGTATATAACATGCTTTTCATTAACATATTAAAAATGAATTTATCACTAAAATATTTCCTAACATTTTCATTCTGGGGAAGTAATATACTGGAGAATTATTTTCTTATTACAATTATTTTCTTCCCTTATCTATGGATGTATTTGAAAGGGTCTGCTTGTTGTTGTTTTTTGGACCATAATTTGTTTTGGTTAAAAAAAAATAGTAAATTTAAAAACAGTTTATAAATATGTTAAAAGATGGTTTTCTGCATTTAGAAAATAAACATTACATTTAGAAAATAAACATTACATAATAAATTTGTTAAATTAAAAAAAATAGTTTATAAATACTTTAAAGAGTTCAAGAATTTTATATGGCATTAACAATTAAGTTTCTTCCCCTTAACAACGGAAGATAAAAAATCAACAATACAAAGATGATTTTCTTCATTTAGAAATTGAAAATTACATCATACAACTATCGAGTTGTAGGCTTCTATTTAATCACCAGATGTGATGCATTTAATAAGAAGGTGAAATTGCCGACTGAACCACTCTGTAAACTTACAGAATATTCTACCATAAAATATAAAAGGATTTATTTTATATTGAAATATTTTTGGGACATTTCAGATTTCATACATAATTGTCTGTTACTAAAAATAACCGTGATGATGTTATTCTTACAACTAGAATCCTAGTTGAATTAAGGAGAGAGAGAGAGAGAGAGAGAGAGAGAGAGAGAGAGAGAGACTTGTGCAGTAGGAGAGACTTGTGCAGTGCTTCAAATCTAATCTTTGGGCAAAATAATGATAGACCTTATATCGAAAAAATTACAATCTAATGCATATTACAACAAAATTAGTATAGTCAGAACCAACCTTTTGCGACTCGTCTAGCCTTGCATTTTGCTCGCATCTTGATCAAAAGTTGTCCTTCACTCTCGATTACACAGCACAATGTCTCGCTGAATGGATCAAAATTAATTTGCGATTTTCTTTAGTTTTTGTCCGCCTATGTCACAGCTTGCCTCATCGCAATGAGTACGCATGCGCCCAGATTCCCGCCGCAGCAGCCTTGCACCCTTTCGGTGGGATTATCTTTAAGATGTTTTTTTTTTCAAACCGTTTACGTAACTTAAAAAAAATCTTTTAAAAATGTCCAGAATGAGTTTTTATCTACGCATTTCCGCGCAAAAGAATATGTTATGGAATTAAAACTGTTTTAGTAGATCCAGGTGTCAGTTTAATCTGCGCAGACGACTTTTTGGATATTGCACGGATACATATACAACTGACTTTTACTTTAATCTGATAGTAAATTGATTGGGTGATTCGATCTATTGGGTTAGCTATTCAAGTGTATTAATCTATAATAGATTCTTTATTTCAGAAAATGAAGAGTGTATTATTTTTATGACTCTTAAAATTTGGCGTGGTGGACAAAAGAAATTGATGCTGGCATCAACAGGGGGTTTGATAAGGGGTTGCAGTTAAAATTAACTCGTTTAATGAACATGTTATCGTGTTTGCAAAAAAAAAAAGATAACTTATGCATGTTACCAGCTAAAACAAATTGAGCTAATAGTGGTCCACGATAGTAAATCTGAGTTTAGAGATCAGTCTAAAACATAAAGCATCTAATTGGCTGAAATGGAGAATAGTCTCAATTTCAGCCAATCAGAAAATAGAGACCATTCTCCGTTTCAGCCAATCAGATGCTTGATATCAGATGCTTGATATCTAAGGCAGGTCTCCAGTTTTAGTTTTATGATCCTGTGCACTTCATCTATTTTCAATGAAAATTACATCTGAACCTTTAAGATATTAACTATATTAACTGATTATGGATAAGTAGAAAGTCACGTGATACCTATTAATAAGATTGTTTTTGCAGCAATTTTGGGCGAGTTTAATAGTTTTTCAGTGAGCAATTCTCATTAAATAAAATTGACGATGTCAAATTTGTAAACATTTTTTGCTTATTTTTACTTATATGTCACGTGACTGGACTGTCAAGTTACTGATAAAGTTCCATATGTAATTTTTTCTAAAAAAGTAAACTAAACGAGCAGTTTACGAACTGAAGATAATGAGATTAAGGCGGATTACGGGATGCGGTTTTGTATGTTCGAGAAACTTTATTTTCTGCTAGAATTTAATCGCTGTTCCCTGCCAAGACGATTCCCCACTCCAAGAGGCTACACCCTTGCTTTCTCTACGGCAATATAATTCCCCTCTATATCTAATAAAATTACTCATAATCTCTTTTACGAAATAAGTATTCATAAAAGTTAAAGAAAATAATGCAGATATTTGAAATGTTGACCTGCTGTATCTGCAATTACTATATAAGTTTGTACCAATGGAAGGGTGGGGTGATTCCGAGCGGGGTGGTAAGGGTATTTAAGGGTCAGTGGAAAATAATATAGGCTTGCACTAGAACTGCTTTCAGGTCAGCAGGTTCTGCACTACCATTATATTACTACAATACATTTTCGCTTAACCTTTTTCAGATCAGCCGGCACATCTGATCAGAATCTGCACTCTTTTTGATTCACTAGGTTATTTCTGACCAAGAAACCTCTGGTGTAGATCCATGTCAGATGGCACGGATGTGCCGGCTGATCTGGATCTGCACAGACCGCACACGCGATAAAAGTTAAGGGATAACACGCACTAAACTATATAAAAATTCAGTTTTTTTTTTCAGAAATTCACTGAATTACGGATGGATGGCTCTGCACACCCCCTGTGCAGACATTTTTCAAGATGCTCAAACAATGGATACTTTCATCTATTGCGTATAATCTGTATATTATAGGTGTACCATGAGCCGTTATATGTATATATCCATATATCACATCTTCTTAACAAAGGACCGTTTGATTCAGTTCGATTTTAATGGCGATGAAATCGGGAGTTTGATTCGCAGATTAATGGATTTATCAAGATTGTCGCTCACTGGTGATACTTTTGAGGAATTTGAGCCCTTTGTTGCCCGCTCCAACTTGTAAAGTGTCATCTTTCAGTTTTAGCGGGTGGTTTTTGCGTAAACATGTAGGCACATTCTTAAATCGTCTTGCACTTGCTGATGGTGGTAAAGATGATAATGATGTTTCTGCAGTTGATGATGATGATGATGTATTAAAACGCTGACGATGATGACGGCGACGTCAATGATGATGAATTGGTTATTGTGGTTATTAAAGATGATGTTGATGATAATAATGATGCTGCTGATGGTGGTGGAGGTGGTGGTGGATATGATTATGATGATGATGATGATGATGATAATGATGATGTTGTTGTTGTTGTTAATGATGATGATGATGATTGCCTCCGTGATCACCAGGGTCTAGAAGCCGTAAACATGCAATATCACCATGCAAGCCCATACTCGACCAACGTAAATTAAGTCCAAGAGATCATGGCCTTTTCAAAATGACGGTTTTCTTTTGTCAGCTGTGAATACAATACAATAATAATTATTATCATTTATAGATATTAAACCGGACTCTGTAAATACAAGCACAATAGACAGTATGGATTCCTTATACAGCGTTAGTCTTACAGGACACACATATCAATATCTAGGTTTACCCACAGAATTTCTGGGTAAACAGACCAACAAGACCCTTGATCAGTTACAAGGAACCGTTTCTCATTAACACCGGTCCGCTTATTTGCTAAATTGCAAAATTGAATTAGACAACTTCAAAACTAACACAAAAATCGAACATTGTTTTGTTAGTGACGAATTTAGAAGCGTCGCGAAATTGTCAATGAACGCTTTTAATTGAGTTTATTTCCTATTTTGCTCAGATGTTCATTTTAATACATAACTACCTTATGCAAATATTTGCGGGGTAAATATACCTTATGGGTATATCAACACTCATTGTCAATTTTAAGCATACAGGAGCGAAAAGTAGCAAAATTGCATGGGGTATGTCTTTTGATCTTGGCTACAGAATAATGGAATACAAAAATTCAATCAGATGACCACTGGTCAAATATCCGTTTTGACAGTCCGTGTTTTCTAAATTTCTCTAAACCATCATTTTGATTTGTAATCTCACATGGTAATATTACGACATTTAAATCGCCTTTAAACAAGAATAATGGTATATCGGTTCTTTAAAATTTGTAAGTGTTTACCGTTGAAGCGCCATCTATCCTTAACGCTGCAAAGCACAATCTGCTCCGCGATGCTATACAGGGTTGAAGGTTATACAGCTGAGATTGGAAACCAGTCTCAAATCTCAAGCATCTGATTGGCTGAAATGGCGACTGGTCGCCATTTCAGCCAATCAGATGCTTGAGATTTGAGACTGGTTTCCATGCTCAGTTTTATAACCTTGGGCACAGGAAGTTTTAACACTCCTTTTACAGCAAACACTCAAACTTATTTTGATTCTCCCCTATCCCATACTCTGCAAGAATAATTTCAGAACGACTGTAACTGGTAAACATTTCAAATATTTAATTCTTGGATTTCGCAAAGAAAAGACGCAAAAATCTCACAAATTTTGAATGCTTTGAAGGCCTGAGCCGGTAGACAGCATCGAAAAAAAAACAAGACAGCCTTTAGGAAGAAAAAAGTTTCTCTTGTGTTGGTTAGCTAGAGAAAAATATCGTGGGGCTACTGGTTTGCATGCGGTTCTGATATATAATAACAATAACATCAGTAACTAAAACAACAACAAAATATGTATTTTCGTAGTCCTATTGGTTTTGTTCTCAGAGCCGTTTGGCTGCAAAATACTAAACAGGCACACAGAGCTTTTCATCTTTGTAAAAAGGTCGCTTCAAGATATACGCTATAGGACATGACAAATTACGAACGATTTGTCGAAAATAAATACATTATTATTATTTAACCTTTGCCTCCATATATACGCATTTTTACGCATGTGCGACAAGTGTAGATCCAGATCAGCTGGAACATCTGTGCCATCTGATCAGGATCTGCACTGGTCGCATTTTGGTCAGAAATAACCTAACAAATCAAAAAGCGAACAGTGCAGATCCTGATCAGACGGCACGGATGTGCCGGCTGATCTGGATCTACACTGTTCGCCCGCGCAATAAAGGTGTAGGAGGAAAGGCTTAATTACTCTTAATTCCACGGAAAACATTTCGAAGAGACTGGAACCAGTATACAATCTCAAGCAGCTGATTGGTTGCACATGAGTCCAGTCTCTACTCTGACCAATCACAAGAATTCTGAGACTGGTCTCCAATATCAAATGCATGATGTTGTCAATAAATACTTGTGGCATTGTAGCCTTGGTTTGCTTTCCATTTTCGCTGAGACATCCAATTCGGTATTTTAAAATTATCAGTTTGACTGTATATCCCCATCTGGCTAATGGATCAGCCGAGCCCCTAAAATTTGTCTCCGGTTATCCAACATAACTGTTCCTTTAACGGCAGGTCGGCGGGATCTCAAATGCATCTGTTTATTAAATTTGAAGCATCAAAAGTTAACTTAAGCAGGCATAAAATTGAATGAATGGACGGCGGAGATAAGATGATTAAAGTGAAGACGGGATGTGCCCGCTCACTTTATCTCCTTTGTGTTCGTTTTCATTCATAAAATGGCTAAAATGGCCTGATGTATGATTTAAGGACCTCCAGTAGACACGCGGATCGTTATCTTTCATCTTTAAGGGATTGGAGAGATGTCAGTTTTAACCTTATTCTTTATTAAATATATTTTCTCTAATCTGACATAAAGCCATGATTATTAAAAGCTCTTACATTGAAAAATCAAAATATGCATGGTGTTCGAGTTCTTGTTTAAATTTACATAAACCTCTACTCCAAATATTATGGTTTTATCGCATGTACAAACAGTGTAGATCCAGATCAGCCAGCATGCTATTTAATCTTGATTTACACTGATTGCTTCTTTGTCTGAAATAACATAATGAATCTAACGCCAACCGTGTAGATACTGCATCTACACTGTTCGCCCATGGCATAACAGCCATATCCCATGGAATTGACCGACATCGTGTGTCATTTCGACTGAACGTTCGGAGGCTACGTAGGTTAAGACATCTACCCTGGGGTCAATTAGAAATAGTTACTTCAATATCCCTTAATTTTTGGGGATACAATTTTGCGCAGAATACATAAATGAGATTTTCGCGAGGCAATAAATTTAATATATCATTCTCATTTGATTAGATATTCAACTGTTTGATTTCGCTGGGATTTGATTTCGCGCGCTTTCTCTAGTGCGAAAAAAAAACGAAAATTAAAGGCCCGCGAAATTAAATGATACGACAGTAGGGGCATGCACCTCAGGACAGCCCAGTAAAATATACTTGTAAGGTATAAAACCCAGATCAGTAATGATTGGATCGTGATCAGTGTTTTATACATTGATATACTTGCGGTAATTCTGTGTAAGTCGCTTGTGAAACAGAAAGTACTTCACTTCAGAGTACGGGAGAAGCGACATTTCCGAATTTGTTTAAATCTCTTCCCGATTCATACAATTAGTTGAAACATCTTTTGTGGATGTCTATATCGTTGTGTAATGAAGATATTTTGTTCACACCTACTGAAAATATTTATGAAGCCTTAAAAAGCAGCGAAGCTAACGAATAAAATCATGAGCTAGTGTTTAACATATGTTTCCAAAATTGAAAATAACATTCGATAGATTATGGTATCTGTCATAGAAGAGTTTAATGTTATGTAGCAGATTATGCCAATTTAGTAAGATCTTAGCTTGTTCCAGGCCTACTGGAAGTCGTACCTTGTGGTTTATTTAAGCGATACGGCTAATCTTGCATTGCCCACATCTAACAGGAGGCGACCGCCACACTGACCACAATGTCCTTCATGACCCTAGATACTAAAGATTTACAACGATCTATCACTGTTCTCCGAGCCCGTAATGTATAGTCTCGGCTTATACAGTTAGTATATTATTATACTCATTTAAGTGTCCAAACATTATATACGTGAAAATATCAATACATGTATGTGCATAGTTTAACCCTTTCCTCCATAGATACATCTTTATTGCGTGGTCGAACAGTTAAGATCCAGATCAGCCGGCACATCTGTGCCGTCTGGTCAGGATTAAACTATTCGCTTTTTATTCATTAGATTATTTCCGACCAAAATGCGATGAATGCAGATCCTGATCAGACGGCACGTAAAATGCGTATATATGAAGGAAAGGGTTAAGGGGTCGCAAACATTGCAAATGGCGAAAAGTGGCTAAAATTTCAAAAATGAATTTTGGGGGAAATACTTATTGCCACCTAGATTTTAGTAAAGAAATGTATCTAGCTAAGAATGAAGTTAATGTTTGCAAGCTCAATTTTGTCTAATTCATGTTCTAATTACCAAGCACATACTAAAACAAAAGAAAAACTGTTTTCATGAGAACTCTGAAATTCATGGACAATATACCAAAGCAACTCATACCTGAAATAAGTATATGCTGGTCTACAATGTTTAGTGCCAATTCGTCAAAATAATGTTAGCGTTTTCAAGAAATTCCAGGAAAACTTACCTCCGGGTTTCTACTTTCGGTTTGAAGTCAAACACTTTGGTGTACCTTTTCAAAACTCGACATTAATTCCCACTGGCAGACCAATAAAAGTGAAGAAATAGAGTGTCACGTGGCTGTATTTAAGTTTGGATGCTCAAGTTGTTTGAAAAAAAAAATGCTTTATTTGCATAGGAAAGACACACACAAAAAAGAAATACTGTTTGCACAAGAAGTCTGGAATGGCTGTTTAAAACGTCTAGAAAAATGATATAGGTATTACGTAAACACTTATTTACAATACTTTGCGGTCATCTGTCAAAATAATGTCAAAAATTTTAAAAAGTACATTTTGACTTCAAACCAAAACCGAAAGTAGAAACCCGGAAGTAAGTTTTCCTTGAATTTCTTGAAAACGCTAACATTATTTTGAAGAATTGGCACTAAATATTGTAGACCAGCATATACTTATTTCAGATATGAGTTGCTTTGGTATATTGTCCATGAATTTCAGAGTTCTCATGCAAATGGTTTTTCTTTTGTTTTATTATGTGCTTGGTAATTAGAACACGAATTAGACTAAATTGAGCTTGCAAACATTAACTACATCCTTAGCTAAATACATTTCTTTACTAAAATCTAGGTGGCAATAAGTATTTCCCCCAAAATTCGTTTTTGAAATTTTAGCCACTTTTTCGCAATTTGTAATGTTTGCGACCTCTTAAAAAGCTGGAAGTCCACACGTCAGACTGGTAAAGGTCGAGGCAGTACCTAAAGCAAGTAAATCGGTTACCTTAATGATGGACAAAGTTTGAGCAGACGACATTGTTTATCGTGCATTTTAAGGTATAAATTAAAAAAATATTATATAGTCAAACCTTGGCTGAAGGTTAAAAAACTGAGATTGGAAACCAGTCTCAAATCTCAAGGATCTGATCGGCTGAATTGGCGACTGGTCGCCATTTCCGCCAATCAGATGATTAAGATTTGAGACTGGTTTCCATGCATTTTTTTAACATTGGGCCTAGATATTTGTTTTGAGAAAAAAGATAACTGTGAGTTCTTGCCAAGTAAAGTAACAACAAAAACAATCAAAAGACACATTTCGTCGTGATCTGCGTAGGGGCGGAAGCAGAGGGTTTCAGTAGGGTTGATCGAATCCCTATAAGGGCAGCATTTTTTTTATTTTTTACGTGGGATTATGGCCAGAATGTTGGAAGTTATCATGCAACTACCATAAGACTGCCCCAAACGAACCCCATATCTGGAAATCTTGCATCCTACCCAGCCTGCCCCAATTACAATGTCGTCTGCGTCGTTTCCATGAATGACTGCAAATATTTTCTCACGGGGAGGATTTAGAATCATCAGAAATATTAAAAGCTATTCATAACTTTCTAGTAGGATGTCGGAATCTGTCACGAAATCTTTAGGTTCTAAAACATTGGATATAAGTGTTCTGCAGAATATAGAAATCTTTAATTGGTGCAGATTACTTGTAAAGGGTTCACATCAAAGACCGCAACAATATTTGCATCACGTGTGGTGAGAGCAATAATGTTCTAACTTCTTCTTTATTTAATATCATTAAGAACATTTTCCCGTACGCTGCTCCCGAATTCTATTTTAGGGAACTGAATGTCAAAGGTTATTCTGTCACCTCCAAATGTGGGTCTGTTTAGAGAGATTATCCTCAATTCATTTCAATATCACTTAGAAACGTTTTCGGTTTCAAACCACGAAATTTATTTTAAGGAACTGCATACAAAGGTTACTATGTCATCTCAAATGTGGGTCAGTCTAGAGTGGTTATCATCCATTCATTTAGTTGAACTGGTATGAAATTTCGCGCACAAGACTGAAATGGTCGATTTGCGCGATATAAATTTACAATTTGACTGGCGAATTAAGCACAGCCCGTAATACACGAAAAAGCACAACGCAAAAGACACGACTACTTAACTTGTGTGAAATAAAGATATTCCGTAAATATTTAACAAAGTTGTAATTGTTATAGGTAATCAGATTTTTCAGAATCATAATAGGGATTTATAAAAGATTTAGTTTTGAGCCGAGTCTCCAAGTTTATGATCTTTGGCACAGATTTGCTTAGACCACTCACCAAATGGGCCAATCATGTTCTAGAGGTTTGAGACTGGTGTCTAATCTTTTATGAGTTTTATGATCTTGGGCCCTGAATGGTTTAAAATGAGACCAGTCATCAAATGGGCCAATCATATTCTAGAGGCTTGAGACTGGTGTCCAATATCAAAGAGATCGACTAGCTTAACACCTAGACCCCTCGAAATGGAAGTCTTTATCAAGCTGAACCGCTTGCTAAAGAATTACATAACATCGATATGAACTTTCAAACGAGGTGGGGTGTTGTGGACAGACTACTTTATACGCTACTTACTGACATCGTTTCGAGAGAGTGATAATAGAACACATTCTAAAAGCAGAAGTACGAGCCAAACACGTCTTTTTTTGACAATTAAAAACTCATCAATAATTGAAAATTTTATGATACAATTTTATCATGTGTTTATTTTACCCTCTTCAAGACGCGTCGCTTCCTTCTACTGGTGAGGCCCCTCGCCAAGTCCCATCTGTTTGTTCTAACTATTATGTTCACACGATCGGTTAAAAATACATTTTGTATTTAAAATCGATGTCGGAAATTGCAAAGGCGCAATAATACTTTTCTTGCTCTTGTATTTTTGTTTAAATGAAGAATGCTTGCTATTGGAAACTCAGAACTGATTGCGTCGCGGTTAGGTCGCGAAAATATTAATTGGATATCTGGCTGCTGGCTAACTTGACTCTGGTGAATGTGTGTGTGAAAAGCGGAAAGTGCGGAGAGGTTGTCGGAGAGATAAACGAGAGAACAGAAAGGACAGCTTTAGTTTGCCATTCGCCGGCCGGCATCATTCAGGGTCGGATGCAAGGTTTGTATATAGTGGTTCGTTTGGGTCAGTCATACACGATGATTTCAAACTTTCTGGCGAATATCCCGATGAAAATTAAATAGCGTTGCTTAAAAGAGGGTTCGACCTACTCCACCAAATCCGCTCTGAAAACGTCCTTGATCACTGATCTGTGGTTCAGTGGATCTTTTGTCCCAGCCAGTGCATGGCATTTTAACCCTTTCCTCCATAGACACACCTTTATTGCATGGGCGAACAGTTTAGATCCAGAGAGGGTTAACATAACACATTAAGTCGTGTGCTATGATTACACTTACGCGGTATAGAAACTCAATATGTGTAAGCTGGTATAGTACGTTATCGATAACATGACAGTCACGTGACAGACAAGTTCATTTAGATAGGGTTTATCAACATAAAAGTTTTAGATATTGCCATGTTAATATCGATGAGTCGCTTGATGATTGAACATAGAAAAAAATATTTTATTCGCCTATATCTGCACAATGATCACTTACGGTATCACGTGACTGTCTTCTAATCTATAGTTAGTTATAGAAAACAATTAGAAATCAAACTCGGTGTATAGCTTATTATGGATAAGTAGACAGTCACGTGGTACATTGTTAATAATTATACTAGAGACCAAGTATGATCTTATGACAATTATCAATACATATTAACATGTTTGTCACATGACTATCAAGTTATCAAAAACGGACTATATCCGAACTTTGAACAAATTATGAACTACCAACAGAAAAACATAAGAGCTGCCTTCAGTCTATTTTGCTTTCGAAGTCCTGGTGGCTGGGGTTATAGTTTAGTCCTTTCGATAGGAAAAGATCCCGAGTCTTTTTGTCCGGGCCTCCTAGGACATTACCCTGCAGACTACTGTAATTGATAATCTTGCTTGTTGAACTCTTAAAAAAGGAAAAGTGGCAAAAGTTGAAGAATATAACATTAGTCAAATAGATAAATTCCATTCTATTGAGCGTGCTATCAATTTTCTAAAGATGGGGACGCATTTGTTTGAAGAACGTTGTATCAACGAAATGGTGATAAGTAAAATGTATTGAAGAGCCGTGTTTGCGAATTAAAGGACCACCGCTAGTGTCAATAACGAAGATAATGGGGAGATAATTGTATCATTTTGAACAAACGATGAACAAATGATTGAATAAACATCGTGGTATATTGGGGAAAATCTCTTAAACCAACAGGGCGACGCTTCGGGATTTTATAATGATCTTCTGGGATTTTTAAGGTTTTAAATCGGACATAAACGATTGATAACGGCTGATATTGGAATAATGACAAATATGCAGTTACGAAAGTAAAAGTAAAACTTTTACATTTCTGCAGCTTGTTTTGTTATTTCCCCAGCATATTCTTTTACTAGATGTTATTGAAGATTTACGTTCCATGATTAATATACCCGAAAAATAGACACAACAGTATCGTTGTTATTTATTTATTTATTTATTTATTTATTTATTTATTTATTTATTTATTTATTTATTTATTTATTGATTTTTTTTCTTATTTTTATTCTTATTTATTTAATGACGCTGCTGCTGCTGCTGCTGCTGCTGCTGCTGATGATGATGATGATGATGATAGTGGTGGAAAATAATAATATAAAACTAAAAACAAGGATAATAATAATAATAATAATAATAATAATAATAATAATAATAATAATAATAATAATAATAAAAATAATAATAACATTCTCATTTTCATCATTATTTTTAAGGAGGTTAAGAACCTAATACAAAAGTCGTAACAAGTAACAAGAATTAAAGAAAGACAAAATTAATATTCTAAAACAACATTAAACACCTGATTTTAGTCATGATCAATTAAAGGGACACAACTCATATACACATTCCCCTTATTTTATTTTTTATCAAATTAACAATCGGTTATTTATGTGGTTAATTATGATCGTCCATCTTGTAGTTGAATTAAACCAGAATAGTGTTTGTCATTTTCACCAACCATGCACGTTTCCCTCAGAATGCGCGATTATATTGAACTGGCTATCACTTGTCGTCAGCATCATTTGATACAGCAATAAAATGGTTCAAATAGATCGTTTATACTTGCTATTTCGCTTCATTAGAAGGGACGTGATTTCACATGTTAGGTGTCCAAATATTTGAATACAAGGTATCATTTATCTACTTTCTTGGCGTTGCGTTTATCTGAAAAGACTCTCTGTTTCTTTCCGCTCATTTTCATTTGTTAATTTTCCGAAAACCCATCCTTTCAATCTGGGTAACTTGATACACTAAGGTTCGATCTTTATTGCCGTTAGTTGAGAAATAGGTATTTATTTCGGTCTACCGTTGGGTCATTTAAGATTGTACAAGTTGAGTCAAATTCAAATTTATTTTATTATTTGACATGGGGATAGGATACGATACTGATACTGACGGTCTTTGTTTGTGCGCTTGATCTGTTCGTACATTTAATAATATTTGTTTCAGTAACTTGTTTCATTCAGAAATCAATAGTCAATGTTGAAACAGAATCCGAAGAAATAACGTTAAATAATGATCATCTTTCAGTATTAGTTAGAGCCACCATGAAAAATCCAGTTGATCATTTAGTGCGCCCATGATTGGATGGTCTTCTAAATATGAACCTGTTGGGGCAAGTGGGGATGATGCACCATAGAACCTGTGCAAATTGTTTTGCCACTGAGTTTCAAGGCGGCAGCCTATCGGGTTCTCATTTTTAGTGATTGTTTGTTAATTGTGGTGTCTTGTTTGAAATAGATCTTTAAAAAAACCATGCTCTCTCTTCATCTCTGACTTGTAGCTGTGTGGGTAGGCCATGATTTCTGAGACTTGGCTATAAGAAGAAGAAGAAAGAGAAAAGAAGAAAAAGTAATCTGATAATTTCATAACAAACACGCCATTAAAATAAGCCAAACTGACGCATAATCAAATCATATACTTTATAAGACAGCCAGTATCTTTAATAACAGTAGCGGTAATAAACATTTCTTCGTTTCATTTCTTTCGTAGAATGTTTTTGCTGTGAATGTGTTTTTATTAATTGACAAGCCCACACCGGGAATTGAACCCATACGACGACAGCGCCTACCTGCATAGCATAGACCAGTCTACCGATTGAGCTAGCCAGGACAACCCCATAAAAGTTGCGCGGATAACCCTGATAGAGTGAACGACATAATGTGACCCCGGAAACCTCAAGTGTTATAGAGAAGAAACCGGTGAATGACGGTGTAACAGGGTCCTATGCAAGATTTTCAGAACAGGAGTTCGTTTATTAATGTTCTCTTTTCCCAAGTTATTAGTGAAATGTTCAAAAATGTAAGGAAACACATAAAACACGATATTCCTTGTTCCGTGAAAGCATCTCTATTAAACAGTCGGAAAACTTAACTTTAACAGCTCACTGCGATCCTGAATGCGTCTCGACATAAAAAATAATGACGAGCTAAATTGATAAAGTATTCGTATTTTGGCGGTGTATTTGTAGCTATAGTAAGGTTTTAAAATGAACTGGTGCCATAAAACTAATGAAGATGATGTTTTTCTTTCGATTCAATCGAGATATTTTTGACTGACACTTTTATTTAGGTGTGACACTTTCGATAGATAACTTGTCCGGACCATCGCGTGTTGCACACCAACATTGACAGTAGTTCTTTCTACTCCAAATACCTACCCCTCCACAAATTTACGTGCCTTTCGCGAAGTTAGCTCAATTAAGACCTTAATTTAAGTGACAGTACATACAAAAGATGTCAAAAAGAGACATTTTAGATCTTTTAATTCTAATTTACCAGACTGATATTCGTTGTCAGGCGACAATGGACGAACAATTCCGAAATTGAGGATATATCCGGAACACCCTTGCGCTGATCGTATCTGCCGTTATCGCGGTTTAAATCAAAATGGTGGAAAGCTGTGAAATCGCACGTTAACGAATACAAAATGTCATTATTACTATATTCATATCCGTATATCGTGATCTCTAACCTCAAACTGACTTTTGGGGGTAAAAGTGATTTCTTCTTCTGCTAAATAATTTAATCATAAATCACGCACCTCCTTAACCCTGTCAGTAAAACGATTTGCGGTGTAAGTCATACACGTCATATTAACTCAATGCCTCTGAATGTAAACATTTAAACTGTAATAGATGATGTTATGCAAAAACATTTGCAGAAATATTGAAAGAAAAAATATCATATTTCAATATAACGCGAAAGTCCGTAGAATCTGTACACGGTACTCTGCGGTTGCGTTTGATAGCCATTAGATCGATTGGACGATACCATGCAGAATTTAATTTAAACCCTAAAAAATACTTGAAGAATTACATAACACTGCGTTTAAACAGACTCTTCTTCCCTTTATCTAACATACCATGTTCACGCACAGAATATTAAACTACTCCTTTTATTATAAATGTTAGTTACGTTACTAGACTAATCCGTCACATCATTCATATTACCCAATTATAGGAATTAAAAACAAAACATACCAAAAATAAATAAAATGGTCGTAATACACGGCATGTTCAAAGGTCGAACTATGATCATATGCATTTTGATGGCAAAGTGAAATACAGTAACAACGTTTTAGACCTCTGGGCCAGGAATCTAGTCTATATTCCTGTCTCGGCTAATAATCTGGCCACTTAATAATTATAAGATAATTAAAATAGTATTGTTTACGTGTAACGCCAATGTAAATATTCGAAAACCGATTTTTGTTTATTGGTAATATTCTCCTTTTATTTAAAATTCTATAACGTTTTACACGAAATCATGATATTTTGCCATTAAATAACAAATGATATTGCCTCTGCTGTGGAGCGAACCAGCACCGTCACGGCGGCAGACATTATACGTGCACCAATGGGTTACCGCAGTTACAGTAACGTGACGGTCCGTCAGATCCATCAATGAAAAGCACGCATCTGACATGTAGGCCCAAGAACCCCCTAAAGTTAATGCAAAGAAAAAAGTGACCCCGTACGAAATCAATTACTTCAACATAATTAATTTGCAGAAAGTAAATATGTAGTTTTAAGATCACAAAAAAAACACCATAGATATACGTATATTGCGCTTTTCCCATCGTTTACGTCATTCAGTTGGTTTTTGCAATTATATGGCATACTTAAAGTGATCGAAAGATAAAGGAAAGCAGGTGCACACTTTGGTTATTATTAAATATTGGTTTAACCCTTAACTCCATGGAGACGCCTTTTATCACGTGGGTGCCCAGTTTAGATCTAGATTAACTGCCACCTCCATGTCGTTTGATCTGGATCTACACTTTTCCATTCTTGGTCAGAAATAAATTAATGAATCTAAAAGCGTCGATGTAGATCCTGATCAGATGGCACGGATGTGCAGGCTGATCCGGATCTGCTCTGGTCACCCATGGGATAAAACATATTCCATGGATTAAATGGCATCATCATTGAACTAAAGACAAAATCGCCGGATTTATAATGAAGGTTTAGGCAGGCCTGGTAGGGTTTATTCGAAACTACAATACATGCTGCTTTAAACCACGCACACTTAAAACCTGTCAACTGAGGACACTTTCCCAGGACACTTAGAGTGAACCGCTGATCTATATTGGTATCATGCCACGTCCGGCTACTATTCAACTACTTCAGGCTAAGCGCCTCTTCCTTTAATTAGTGTAATTACATAGTAGCGCAATATTATATCAGAGATTAGATAGAAGTGTGATATAAAAATGCAGTACTTCCAAGGTGAAGGTCACACCAGTACTTGTGACACTTGTATCAAGAGTTAAAAGTCCTCACATAATGGTGTGTGGTGTTCGTACGTTTGAAACCAAATAAATAAACATGATTGAAGACCAAGCTTGTTTTGAACTGACTAGAACAATCAACCTTAAAACGTCTATCTTACATAACCGTCGAGGTGCTGAATTTTTGGTGACATTATCCTATGCACTTCTAGCACACTATGTGCATTACTGAATTTCCCTGTGAAAAAATGCTATGCACGCATAACGCACATTTTGAGATCATAATATGTAAATAACATATGAGATTTTCCGTGGGCTTTTAACTTAGTCTGAAAGATGTTGAGCATACGCCGTCATATGTTTAATAATTGTCATGTAAGATACTGAATCACCGGGTGAAATTATCGGGCCTGTGAGCTGTAAGATGCTGTATACCATGTGAGAATACCCAATTAACTTCAAAATACCCCCAACGCTCATGAATTACCCACTGGGCTACAAGAAATGATAAGTTTTCAACAAACAGATCATTTGACGATGATTTATGACTATTTTGTGATTAAAATTAATCTCTATATTATTTAAATACAATTAAGATACGTTTTCTTTGACGCTAGATGGCGCTATTGCAACAATATTATAGAATTCACTTTTTTCTAATCCGAGATCTGCTTGATCATTGTTGACATGAAGATTTAGGGGTTTTCTAAAGAAATTCTGAAATTGTATCACAGAGATTAAAAATCAGCATTGCAAGAGAGCATATTAATGTTTTCCATTCTTTGAGAAAATAGATCAAGATTTTGATGCAATTAAACGTTCACTTTCAATGTAGAAAGTCACTAATTGGCGAACGAACTGACTTGACCTAATGGAAGGTCAAACGAGGTCACGTGATATGAAGGAATGATGGGTAATAACAATGGTGTCAAACTAAAACTGAGTCACAGTAATGATTAATACTTAAGTTAATTATTAAATGGAATTCAGAAACGGTACGAAAGTCATTCTTATAGTGCAACGTCCTATAAAAAACCCAGCCACAAGATAAAAACAACTTAGCATTTGTGTGCATATTTTGACGAACAGCAAATTAAAGGGAACATGTTCAAAAATATAAATTGTATCACCTGACTTTTAGATAGAGAAATGTTAAAGAAGTTTGGTAATGGGGAATCATTGAATGAAAATGCAAAAAAAATCTTATTTTTTTGCCATTTGCATAGCATAGTTTTGAGGTTTAAGTCTCAATTTGTTAAAAATAACATTGCATTAAAAATAATACTAGTGAATTTAAGTGTTTATTTATTATAATGTCATCCCTAAAGGGTGTTAAAGTGTTAAAGGGCCATGCTCTCGGCTTCTGAAACACCATTTACATAATAAATACCATTTATATTTCTGAACAATGTTTAATTCTACGCTTTCTAATTTTAATTTTCTTCATAGCTTCATTCACACTTCGTAATAAAAAGCTCTTGAGAGAAAAATGTTAAATATCAGGCCGCATCAACGCACGATCGCCTCAAATCCTATAGTTTGTACAAAATTCTCTCTTTATTCCAGTATTTGAAATTCTTCCACGTTTACTAAATGATTGCTGAAAACCAATAAAATCTAATCTAGGTGGATTAGGAAACAATTTCCACAGACATCTGATGGGATAAAAAGCTAAAGAATCCAATAAAATTTGGACAAGATAAGACAATATGAAGACTGGCATAATATCATTCCCCGAGAAACCGGAAGTGAGATCACACTGTTTGTACAGCACGTGACACATCGGCTTTGATTCGCCGCCGCGAAGCAAAAAAGTCCAGAAATCTTTTGCAAAATCGAAAAAAATCATATTCCTGTTCTGTAAACATTGGTTCTACCTCTTTTTTTAGATAAATTGAAAAAAGTCCCGATGTGGGTTATTTTAAGCTTTATTTTTTAGAATATTGACGACTGTAAATTCAACATTTATACGTACGATTTGCGGCGGTATCAACACATAAACTGACATAAACGCCATGCTACGAAAAAAACAATAAAAAACAAACGATTTTACGAACAATCGGCTTGGTCCGATGCTAATTCGCGAATGGACTGTACTTCATATGAATTTCTTGATATTGCGCGAATTAATGACCGCGCGAAACGGTAATTTCTAGATTTTCTTTTGGGCGAAATTTTATCCAAAATCGTAACGAAATTACATAATAGAACTGTTTTTGAAAATATTAAAGTTAGAACTTTCTCAAAACGTAGCTGTCATCACTCTTGCACGATGGGATTAATATTTCAAAAGACAAATCAACCGAAAAATCATAAAGCTTTCATTTTGAATCTTCATTTTCACTATTTCAAAAGAATCGATGACGTCACAAAAAGCAGATTGGCGATCAAGACACTGTCGCCAATTTCTTTTTTATAAATTCTGTCTTTTATTTTGTCACATGTCTTCTGTGCACGTTTGATTAGAAAGTGGTCGCTCTCCGGTTCTTGTGTTCTTGCTTGCTGTAGGAAATAAACATAACAAAAAAACGGGCAGCAGACGGCTTTAGACAGACCCGTTAGATAGCAACAAGCTTTTCAAATTATCGGGAAACTCCGGGATTGCAGACGCCTCACTCATCCGCAAATGATTATGATCCTTACCACAGACCAATAACTCGTCCCCAAGAGTAGCAAATTAGTCCAATAACTCTTCCCCAATGCAGTAACCAAGTGTCATCTATGTATTGACATTGAAATTGTCACCATATGCTTTTGTTTGATTATAATTCATAGAGAATCGAATTATCACTGACAGTTCTAAATCAAGACAATTTTACGACATCTGCAAACAGGACATTAGATGTCGTAATAGTTAAAGACTTTAAATTTCCTGTTTTCAAGCCACAATTACTTGTTCAAATATTTTAAAGAGTGAAGATTAATTAAAAAGATGTCAATAGTTGTATCTTTATTATTATTTTGTAAGCAAAGAAATTAATTTCTAAAAATCTTAGTGTATACAAGCGTCTGTTGACAGAGCATTCAAATGGTGGCACAAATAGACTGCTTTTCAGCACAGATACGACGTGACGGCTGGAGTGTAGTAAGGATGTACCAATTTACGTCAGTCAAAGTTTCCATAATTAGACAAGAACTCGACACCATCCCTTGCCTAATGAATGGGAAGAAACTGCTTAAAATAATAATTGACAGCAGACGAAATAGAAAGTGGAGCTCTTCAATATTCGAGGCGTAAATTGCAACCGGAAGTTTGACACTTTTGGACAATTGAAGATACATTTTGTCAATCGGAAGATGCCAATTGCCACTTCTTTTTTGCTTTCCAGAACGACATGTTCTGTTAGCAAGTAGAAAAATATAAAAGACTGGAACAAAACTAATGCCCAAGACCGTAAAACAAAATCTGGAGACCAGGCTAAAATCTCAAGCATCTTATTGGCTGAAACGCCATTAATGCCTTCAGATGCTTGAGATTTGAGACTGCGCTCCAATCAGTTTTATTATTTTGGGCCCAAGTCCGTCTTCAGAATAGCTTTTTATGCAAAACTGAAACAATCTTCGTATTGACAAAATATCATAACTACAACTGAAAGGGATTCCTTTCTAGTTTATAACATTTTAGGTGAATGTCATAAAGCTGACTGTCAAATAGCTTCAAATATATGTTAAATTCATTCTGTACAAAAAACTGAGGTGCACTCGGGATTCAAACCTTTTATTCCCTGTAATTGCTACAATGCAAATTATCTGCACTATCACAGCAAGTAACATAATGAATAATTTAAAAATGATTCCAATATCTACACATAGAGTTGAGATCCGGTTATTGATGCTGTCTTGAAGATCCTGCCTTCTACGAATGCATGCGAAATCCTGTTTTTCTATGGAGCTAGAGCCCACGCGTCTCTTGACATTTTTGTCGGGCATGGGCACGATAACTGTTTAACTTCCTCACATACGTTTTACGATTTCGTGAGGACTCGAATCTAGTAGAACCTGTTATAGACAATCGACAACTTAAATCACTAAGCCAAAGAGGCGACTTGTCATTAGGCAGCTTGAAGTAGGCCCTACGGTCGTGTAAACTCTCTGTGCGTTTTGTGTGTAAAAATATTAGAGCATCCTTACATTGTCCTTTGAATCATATAAGGAACTTTTACTGCTGTAACATATAAGTATGTACTAAAAATGAAATATGCATATCAGGAATCGTCACACTGTTAAAACACAGCCTTCCCACGCAGCAAAAGAGTAAAGAGCAAAAAAGAGCATGTTTTATAAGAATATCAATTACAACTTAGACACCACAAACAATTAACGAAAAGGGAACCCTTGGGGTTACCGCCTTGAAACGGTCAGTTGCAAAACACTTTGCCAACACCGGGGGTGGGGGATGGGGATTAAATCAGGTTCTAAGGTGCACTTTTGTTTAATAATGACCGATTTCATTTGGAAATGCTCATTTATAAACACTAATCGACTTAGTGGTTGAAATTATATTAAATTTAGTAAATCAACTCACTTACTGTGCCCAAGGTTATAAAACTGAGCATGGAAACCAGTCTCAAATCTCAAGCATCTGATTGGTCGCCATTTCAGCCAATCAGATCCTTGAGATTTGAGACTGGTTTCCACGCTCAGTTTTATAACCTTCAACCCTTGGTAACTCGTGAGGTGTTGTGAATGATTAAAAGAAAAAAATTCCCAGACAACAAAAAAAATCCATTGAACAAAATATAATTTCAACCACTAAAAAGGATTCTGTGTGGTTATAGACTTTATAAAAGGACACTATTTAGTTTAGCCCCTGAAATACAACTTTTTCCATCGTTGCTGGTACCTAACTACAGAAAGCTTAGAAATCTTAAAAAAATATTGAAGAAATAAAGGTCACTTTTTAACAATCCCGGATTATGCAAATGTTGCAAAATCCAAAAACAATAGGATCTTCTGCAATATCCCAGAAGTCATCCGTCAAAGATCGCTCGCAATATTGGCCACGTGACGCAGTGCCATGTTAATTACATCAATTTGAGTAAAATGTCGTCTGCGCTGTCTTAGGACCAAATCACTTCTGTCGGGTTAACCTGTTAATATCAAGGGATGACATTTGACGAAATGAACAGTGTTCAGATGCAGCTCAATCACTCACAGACATCACATATATCGGTCAATTTGTTTTATCGCTGCACCGTGGGAGACAAAGCAATCTATGCCCAAGATCATACAACTAAATCTGAAGACCAGTCTCAAAATTCAAGCATCTGATTGGCTGAAATGGCGAATTTAAGACAATCAGATGCTTGAGATTTGAGGCTAATCTCCAATCTTAGTGTTATGATCTTGAGCCCTGAACTCCATGTGTTGAAGAAGCAACACATGTTTTATTGAGTGTTTACACTGTATTTTTTTTATAAAAAAATCATGAATGGAAACTTAAACTGATTCTGGAACTCAGGTGATACAAGTGGAATTGATAACCAGCGGCCAAGATTATTAAACAAAGACTGAAGACCAGCCTCATATCGTAATCAACTGGCTGGTAAGAATAGGCCTCAGTCGATTATTAAACAATCAAATGCAAGAGTGTTAAGGCAGGTCCCCAATTTAAATTTAATGATCTTAGGCCGTGTGCTCTCTATTTGGAGAAAGGTCTCAGTTTCAAAAAATCAGATATTCGAGAATGGAGACTCAGTTTTTTTTATTTCGGGTCCAGCTTTTTTGCTTGTGATTGAGTCCATTCTCCGAAATGACTTTCATATACAGAGTCTGGTCATCTGACTTCTTAGACCACGAATAAAAGTACTGAACAAATACTGTTCTATAATTACTGCATGAAACAACTCCAGGATATTTATCTTAAATATTACGAATTTTATGCTTTTAAAAAAAATTCTATAAAAATAGAAGTAACGAAACAATGAACGTGCTGCGAAGAAATTGGCCAATAAACAAACCTGCCCAAAACAACAACAACAACAACGACAAACAAACAAACAACATGTGCCAAAACTGTTTTTGGTTAAAGTGTGAGAAATATGATTTCAAGGAATATAAAAAGTTTGACTGTTCAGTTTTCTAGTGTTCCTACTCTGCGTGGCTTCTCAGCACTTTCAGTGCTTTGATTTATTTTATTGGCAAGGAAATCCTCGGATATAACGGTTTGCATGCATTGAACAAAATTTAGGCGCCTTTTAACAGTCGGAAACCAATTAAGGATGACCGAGAGATTCCGAAAGATCCTGTTGTCAATTTCAATGACTCGGTGTCAATTTTTTCTCAGAAAATACGTCAAGTTTGCAATCTCTGTTTATTACGATGACATTTTGATCTAAGAGACCCTTATATTAAAGCTATTTTTAGATGACAATATCAGATTTGTCTCCGTAGCTTATTTATCTGGAGTTCTTTCCAAAAATTTATAATATTCGCAGGTTGTCAGCTTTTTGTGTTATACGTAAACAGGGATCAATTTTTGAAAAAAAATTAGAAGGGATGATATTTTATTAAGTCTTTTTTAGGGAAAAAAAGTTAAAAACCCATTGAATTCCGAATACTTTTTTAATTTAAATATTGTTTGTGACCTAATGTCGTAGCTCATTTTTGCCGGGAAAAAAACTTATATAATAACCCCATTTTTTTAAATTTTAAAGTTATTATGAACGTAGTATTTTCCAGCTTTGAAAGTTAAATAAGGAGGAGTGTAGAGAAATGTAATTGAAACTTACACAGCTAGAAATTGAGTTATATCATTGGTACAGCAGCCAGCACAAACAAAGGCAGTAACATAAGCGAACCAAACAACAACAAAAGCACATTTCTTAACATATTTAAAATAAAAGAGACATAAATAAAATTTATTTGTGCAAAGTTTTATTTTACTGCGTTTTGCCGTTCGAGAGGTTTTATTTTTTTATCGTTGACTGTAGACGGCCCTGTAGTTAGTTAACGGCGGTCGATTTATAGTAATAGGTGGTAAAATAATTGCCCAATGTTATAAAACTGCGCATGGAAACCAGTCTCAAATCTCAAGCACCAGTCGCCATTTCAGCCAATCAGATGCTTGAGATTTGAGACTGGTTTCCAATCTCAGCTCTATGACCTTCAGTCTGGAAACATTTTAACTTATATAATCAGCTATATAGTTACTACTTTCCATTTCAGTTCATTTTGCAAATCTCCCATTTTACCAATTCATTGTCTTTAATCGTAATACCAGCTTTTAGTGTCTATGATTCTATATAAATTTTGTCCCAAAACTTGAATCCAAATAAATCTATCAAAGATTTTGACAATTGTGGAATTATTTTTTGAAGGGCTTTAATGACAATAAGCAAAAAAAACAAACACACAAAACACGAAACTTAACTAATATTTTTTTCTTGTTTTCTTTTTGAAACGTCAGCTGTAGATCTGCGCGAAAAAATCATACAAGCAAAGAAGTATAATTTTGAATTGTTTGATACATTTATCTTGAATTTGCATATATGTCAAAGAAACGTTAACAAATGTAGTCGATGCTTTTTCTAGCTTTAATTTGATCTCCTGTGTAGAATAAGATCAAATCAGGTTGTATACTCTCGAACCTTCTTAATGCAGTACGGTGGTAGTACCTTTGTTTTCTATACCGAAAATGCATTCATTTCACAGAGACACATCACAATAATACTTGCAATATTTTGAAAACGAGAGAACCAGATGTCCCCGGTGAGAGGTTATGGTTGATTACAACTTTCAAAAATCTAAAATGATTAATTCGTTTGCAGGTAGCCAAATGACACGTGAACAAATTAATTTTAATAAAAAATATGCAATTGTACCAATCCGTAATGGTGCACAGGACAAAGCAACTCGAAAATTTCGTAACCAGCCTTCGTCATTCCGTATCAAGTATTACCAATGAAAATTAAGTGCATTGATTCATTAATGTTATCTTTGAGAAGGGCATTATGGCGTATTCATACATTTCTACCAACACAAAATATAAATGATACAGTTTTAAATTACCCTGACAATTGTTGAAATCGGCAGCCGTCGTGAGGCAAGCATTTAGCTTAATTACTCTGTAAATAGTCCGCCAAGTATCAGATTCATCCTCCGCTTCAGACGACATTTTGAAAATATAATTATTTATCAATAAGATAATGAAAACAAAATAATAGACAAAATTATACTGAAATGATAGCAAAATTATTTAATTGTCATTGATGTTATCACGGATGAATTCGTATAATCCGCTCCGCCGGAAGTGAGTTTCCTGGAACGAATCAAATTTGAAGAAAAGTAGTTCGGTAAAATGAGTCTGACCGGAAATAGAATCATCTAAATTTAGGAGGATTGTGGTAATTATGATGACAAGGGAATGGGGAAAGTCTTGTTTTACATTCGTTTCATTAAATAAGAGTTTAAAATGACAATGATTAGATAAATTATGACTTCTGTGTCCATGGAAAGTTATCTGGAAAACCGGAAGTGAAATATGAGAAAAGAATCAATGCGATTGCCGTTTTGATATCTTTTGTCATTTTAATAGGGAAAGAAGACTGTCGAAGAGACTGATGGTTTTGGACAAACATTATACCTGACCGTGATAAGACGTACTTAATTGTAATTTTGTCTCACCTTACAAAATCAGCGTCGTGTCGTTGTGATACAGACGTCCTTAAGTAATGTCACGACACAGCTCGTGCGCTATTAAACTAAAGTGATATAACTGTATTATGGCACTCTCTTACACTATCGGCTCATTACATTCACCTATGTTATAGGCTGGGACTACTTTCAACTACTTTTACTTTAACTCAAAAAAATAGTTCACCAATTACATTTAAAATTGCTTGGGTTTCTTTGGTTTGAATGAAAGATAGTGAAGATATCTGTCATTTGTTTAACAACAAGCTTTCATATTCATAATTATGACTGTTTATAATAAGGCTGTCGAGTTATGTCAAAAATCTTGACATTGAGCCTTTCGCAGAGATGTTAAGTGAGTGTAAGGAACGTCAACTCTGCGAAGGAGATTGGTATTATGGGCGGGTTTATTTTTTCTGTATTTCTTTGCGCGTTAGTTTTTTTCACGTATTTATCTCACTTGCAAGTGCGCTATCGAAATTAAACTATGCACTTTTTATGTATGTCATGAAATTGCGCGAACCTAAGGGCTTGCAAAAGGAGGTCGATTTGTGACGTGTTCGCCAATCAGTAACAGTCATATAATTTTATTAACGTATAAATGTAATACTTTGTTATTCAGAACTTTTAAATACCTCTCTTAGATTCGTGAAATTGAACAGCAGAACCTCTCTATCTGCAGTGAAAATTAACTTAACGCTATTATACGGAAATATTGAACGTTAGCCATTTGTATAGCAATAACATGCAATATGTATTGTAGAAAGCGAATTTGGTGAGATCAAGTCCGTTTGTGAGGGTCCTAGTGGATATATAACATGCAACAGCCTCCACCCCATCCCTTAATAATTACTTGACCCCACCTCAGATGAATAGCGGCATTCATAAGGACTTAACATTTTTAATAACTGCAACATCATATGACTTAATCCGTAAAATAACTACACAATAACTTGCTTTCCTTTTTAAGCGAAACTTTTAATGACACTGCGGTATAGCTGTATATTTTCACTCATTACCAATCAAAGGGAGAAAACTCGACTACGATTAATTGAAACTGGGAAGGTCATTATCCCTGGCCTGCGAACTGAAATCTTCTGCATGGGTTAACTGACAGGAACTGCGGGTTCATTTGTGACGCCACGTTAACCATTTTGATACAGAGAAAACAAATCATTTGTGGCTAACTTGACTCACTTTCCTTTCAATGTATTGTAAATATCTACCATAAGCTAAAGCTAATTTTTCATGCAATTGTGTAACTTTGAAAAAAATATATTCTGCATGTTTAAAAGAGGTGAAATGTGTATCTCTCATGACCTCATTAGGTTTAACGTGGCTGGAATAAATTAGTAGTTAGTACAATATCAACAAAATATCTCAAATCAACTATCCCAAAATCAATTTGTTTAATTATTTTTTGTAAATTACCAAATGAAGTGGTTATATATGCCTTAAACTTGAAAATTAATTATGCTAACGAATAAGTAATGCGCATTCGTAAACAAAATTGTAATGTTTTGCTCGGTGCTGGGTTAAAATATCCTTTTTGTAATTATAAAGATTTCACTTGCGTTGTGTATTTTCTAATAAATAAACAATAGATCAGTAAATAATGTGTGCTCCTAGTGAATTAACTATTTCAATCGTAATAAGTTTGGTGACCAGTCTCAAATCTCAAGTATCTGATTGGTTGAAATGGCGTCCAGCCAATCTAATGCTTGTAATTTGAGGCTGGTCTCCAGTTTTAGTTTTATAATCTTTGGCCCTGTACAATTGAGACAATGTTTAAAAAATGTATATATTATATATAGATACTTAAAATATTTTTTTCAGGGCCGGATCGATGATCTTATGATAGAGCGGGCGCAGCATGGGGACGCAAATTAGAATGTAAGGATCTTGAAACTAATCCGAAAACACACATTTTTAATGAGACAGTGGGCTTTGGCAGCATTTAAGGTCGTTCGCCAAGAGCACCTAGTTATTTTTATTCCAAAAGAATGCTTTAAATATTTCTTCTCTGATAATGACATAACAAATTAACTAGGACAATTCAGGAGGAGCGCGCGCCTGGTACGGCACCGCGTCAAAAATCGTTGATTGTTTGACTGAGATGCTAACGACACGAGATTAGTTTTTTAAGTTTATCTTTTCATCTTTGTTCCCCTTCTGTTTTATGAAAAAAAAACAACAACGTTTCAGCCCCTTGGCGTAATAAAAAACGCATACGCTAATGATAATATTTTAAGTAACACCTTTAACATCTGTTGACTACTACTAAATTAAATTATTGTTGCAACAACTTCTGTGTTGATATGACAACATCCATGGTCAGATCCAAATGTGGTTCAAAGCGGATGCTCGAACCCCCTTTGGGGGGAATTATATTTAATTATATATTTATTCTGGATTTTGGCCAGAAGGATGGAAATTATCATGTTACTACCTTAAGACTGCCCCAAAACACCCCCTTTCTGAAAATCTTGATTCCGACCCTGAATACATTTACACGTATGTGTATATGAAATTTACTTTCTATATAATTGTGCTTTAACTCTGAAAAAGTGGTCTAAAAAGGCTTATAACTATGAGCACATACTGAAAGATTTCAATTTAAAATGATTTATATAGCAGGGTCGGATTGAAGATTTCAATAAAGGCGGTTCACTTGGGGTAGTCTCAGAGTAGTTGCATGATCATAACAATTTTCTGCCATAAAATAAAACATTGCTGTCCAAAAGAAGTGGGGGCGGGGTTCGAGCAACCTCACCGTACCCTATTCGGATCGGCCCCTGCTATAAGCTACACTTAAATCATCTAATGACCAGGCAGGGTATCGAACTTTCTTTATTTGTGAAGGGTCTAACAGAATCGATTTCAAAAACAAGTTGCTTACATGCGCATTATTTCAGATTGTTTTTAAGTATATAAAATTCCAGTGCGAGTTTTTACTTTGTAATACGGTGTCAACATCCCCCCTCTGAATCATACGAGTCAAACTAAATTTGATCTCAATCTCACCAAATTGAAGAATGTGTTCTTCTTTATTCTAATCAAATCTGACACGTGGGTTTGATTGTTTAAACGACAAAAAGTTTGTATTCTTGATTATCAAATCCATCACTTATAATTTCGAGATATTTACTTCGATTTTTATCACAATTTCTTGTTTCCTTTCATACTGAAAGACTATAGCGATCATTAAGTTCAAATAATGGCTCATTTGAAAATGAACAATTCTATCTTTTAGAAATAATGTGCCGCTTTTGTTAGCATGTATGATTTTAATTGATCTGTCGGAATGAGAAATTCCTTGCGTGCTATACCCACTGCGTTGGTCAGCGAAAAGGACAAGAGAGTCAAAATTAATTGCCCTTTCAACGCTTAAAATGCTTTAGCCGTATAATGTCAAATTTGCAACCAGTTCATACGTAAATTAACCAGCTTATTTCGTCACCTTAGAGCAAAAACGTATGAACCCTTCTTATTTTTATGGTACTTATACCGCTATTGCAGTAAACTGACGATTTGTGTAATCTGATCAGGGTCTACACTGTTCGTAATTTTTTTATTCAAATTTATGTAAAAATGAACATCCAACATCACCGACAAACGAGTAAACTTTACAGTAGGTTATGAGTTAAGTTTGCTTTCTGATATAGGAATTGCATGCAATCTAAAGAAAACATCAGGCAGAGAAAACATCAGACTTAACTTCGTATGTAAAGGAGATTTAAGAGCCCTGGTCCAAAAAATGTTCCGTATTAAGAAGTGTTTTTCAGCCAATCAATTAAAAAGCTTGGAATTGAAATGAACGCCCCGTCATCAAGTTGGACAAATTCAATTACCGTTGTCAAGATGAAAGTTCCTTTGCTTAGGAATGAAATTTAGAATGTTTCATGGTCAAGAAGTAAGTTTCCTTGTCAAAAGGTTGTTCTATTGTAATACTTATATCAGTTATACACATCGAAATGAACAGAAACATTGGCTTTGGTGCAGTTTAAGACTTAGTGCAGCCTTTTGTACTAATCATTAGATTAAGCGCTACTAACGTCAGTTTTACGTCAGTTTTATGTTGAAATAAATGATGCTTACGTTATCCCGCGTTCAGATGAGCACTGATTGTATCATCTAGCGTTGGGTTGTTGCTGCCTTGTTCATTTGACGGCGTTAGGTTAAGCACTACTTATGCCAGTCCCATGTTGAAATAAATGGTGCTTACGTTATCCTACGTTGGGATGAGCGCTGATTGTATCATCTACCATTGGGTGAGCGCTGCCTATTTCATTTGACGACGTTAGAATGAGCGCTACTTATAATATCATTTGACGGTAGATTGAGAGCAGTTTATTTCATCTAACATAAAATGATATTCATGTCACGTTAGAACGAGCGCTGCTTATGTCATGTTATCTCACGTAAGAATTAGCGCTGCTTACGTCATATCACGATGGGATAAGCGTTTCCTAGGTCATGTAACGTTGGATTATGCTCTGTTTTTGCCATGTCACGTTGGAATGAGCGCTGTAAGTTTTTCTCTGTTTGGATGTAAATAGAATTTTAGGGAATTTTGAGATCTCGCAATTTCACCAAGAGATCTAACTTTTCTTAACCCAAGTAAAATCAAGATACATTGATAATATTTATATGTTTAATTGAACTGCATTTTGTCGTTCGAGACATTTTGATCATTTCTTTTTTTATCGATGAAAGTGCAATAAGGAGAGTAGAACGCCCTTAAGAATCTAAAAATGCATGACTTTACCGTGTCTTATCTGCACGGATGGGTACTAATTCATGGTATTAAAAAGTTTGGAGAACTTTGATGTTTTATTTCGCGGGCAGTCAAACAGTATCTAGAATCAGTCGGTGCATAACAGATATGCTCTGGAATGTATTCTTTTAAATTGTTTTCTAGCTTAGGATTTTCATAAAATTGTTTTGTCAAAAATATCTTCAACTAAGATCAAAAGAATGGACAACCAATGGACCTTTACTAATGAATGCACACTATTGTCAAAATGTCAAAATATTGGTCTAGACGCAGATGAAAGCGCTGCATCTTTTTATGATTTACATCAAGCCTCTAAAACTTTCACTCAAGCCGAAAATTGCTCTGATCCGATGTTCATTTTGTTCTTATACAGGCGATGTCTCTAAGAGAAGATGACCTTTGGTAAAATCGCCAAGGTCAAAGTGCACCAACAAAAAGACCTGTTAAGGTCATTTGGGGTCATACATCAAAAATTGGTCACTTTCCACAAAGATTTTTATCAATTATGATAATAAATTTTAATGGAAATATATTCCATCAAATAATTTAATAAACTGCTATGAAAACATGTTCTTCTTTTGAATTGGAGCTTTATTCTAAGATGATATCGGCCATATTAAAATTGGAATAGTCAATATCTTATAGACGCATCTTTTTAACAGTTAATTTTAACAGATGTTAATAAGCGTCTTGACAATAGAGACTCTTTCAGAAGATGTCTCTATCAGAGAATGCTTGGATCAGTTTAGTGAACCATAATGGATAAATAAATGTCCCTCTTGATATTAATTTGATGAAGTACCACAAAAAATTTCAAGCATGTAGATATTTATTTCTCTCATTTGCATTAATGTTTTGACCAAGTAACAATGACTAATTTTGTTTGAAAATACAACTGACCCCTGACAGCTTCCTCTCTTATAAATGCACATAGAAAAAAAACTTGACGAGTTTGTAGCTGTTTGGCAAATGAAAATTTCCTGACATTTTATTAAATGTTATCAAACCCTTTATTCCACATTTCAGAATAGTGGCAATTAATCTTCAAGAAATTAAAATAATACTCCAATTCCATCGGAGAAAGTATAATTTCAATTGCAGTCTTTTTTTAATTGCTTGAAAATTTATTATATAAATTTTATAAATATATAAAGCATCATTGAAAAATATACCCAGCAAGTGAACGGAATTTGCTAAATACATGTACAATTTCAATTGCTACACAACATGTAAGTGGGCTAGTGTTAATTAACATTTACAAAGTAATTAACACTTACCTTTATTAAGTAGTCTGCCAATCTCGGTAGTAATGTAAATGACAAAAACTATTTTGAAATGTGGAATAAAGGCTTTGTGTGCATAATTTTACACATTTCCGTGTTGCATGCAGTTTGATTCTCACTTGTCTTCTAATGTTTGAATTTTTAGTGAGTCCAACGAAAGTGAAACATATGCATTTCTAAAATGGATTTTTTCTCCATTTTTTGTGGGAAGAATTTCGCCGCTTAAACATTTCAGTGTTGCGTTTAATACAACTTTTTACCTGTCTTGTCATATTTGAATTAATCATGTGGCCAACAAAAGTTGAAAAAATGCATTTCTCTATATGAATTCGTATTTTTCTCCGTTTTATATGCAGAATTTCACGACTTTATCTTTCAGTATTGCATTTCATTTGACTTTTTTTTACTTATCTTGTAATATTTAAACTAATCAAGCCATCATATAGCTGAGAGTTAATCAGGAATGACAAACTTAAATCTTGATACAAACTTATCGCTTAACAAAACAAACGATCATATCAATTTTATTGGTAAACGTATTTTTCATATTTTCACTACAAAAAAAAACTTTCGAGTATAAGATGATATCTTTTTTAACTGTAATTCATATCTTTAATATGACATATTAATTGGGCACCAATACATCAGTACAACGTTGTTAAAGTATGAGTCATTTTAGTGAAAATAGTGAAAACTATTTGTTTTCTTCTGTGAAGTGTTTACTGCAGATGTCATTACTGTTCCCAAGGTTATAAAACTGAGCATGGAAACCAGTCTCAAATCTCAAGCATCTGATTGGCTGAAAAGGAGACCAGTCGTCATTTCAGCAAATCAGATGCTTGAGATTTGAAACTGGTTTCCAAACTCAATTTTATAACCTTCAGCCCTGAACTATGTAGACCAGCAAAAATACGGGTTCATTTATTTGGAACGTTACAAAATATTTTTATTGAGTCATTTAACTTTTACTGTAAAATGCATATATATAATTAGGCCATATCTTGATCTTTGCATTCTAAATAAAGCATTTACAGTTTCTACTTAATCAGGCATTAAATAGATTTTGCTTTTGAACAGTTACACTAAAAAACTAAACTATGTCAGTAATATATCCGGGTACTCAAGACAAATATTTAAATTTTCTTATTATAGAGGAAAGGTGTAAGGTAACATAGACACTCCAAGAAAATGTCTTAAAATGTAACCTTTTACTCCATGGGATATGGCTGTTATCCATGGGCGAACTAAGCAGATCTTGATCTGTGTCATCTGATCAGGATCCACACTGATCCCTGTTTGAATTATTAGGTTATTTCTGACCAAGAATCGAAAGACGGCTTATCTGGAATTACACTTGTTCGCACATGCGATAAAGCCCAGTGAAATATATTCGTATAAATAAAGCATGTGTTGTTTTCGATAAACTTTTCCGAACCGAACCGTAAAAAAACTTAATTTGACATTAGAACTTAATTAGAATTAGAATAATAATAATTAGAAATAATTTTCATTCAATCATTCTATTTAAAATTTTAATCAACGTGTCCACTCGTGACGTTTTAGATGTGTTTTCACAATTTAAAATTCGGACGCCTCTCAATTCGAAGTGACACACAAAATTGATAACATCTCATTCAAAAAATCCAAATTTATCATTTCAATTGTAAAGTTTTCAATAGATTTTAATATTTTCATTTCAAAATTGTCATTTGAATGGGCAGTAATATCTGGTAATATTCCAAACGATTGACCTTTAAGAGGTCATAACTGACCAATAGCAAAACTCCCATGACCTCCCGGAACCTTTCCGGTCATTTATTAGTTGGCAGCAATTTTATCGCTTGATTTTGTAAAATTTAAACGTTTACCCAACGCCCACTTGTAAATAACTAAACCAGGCAGTGATCTAAGGATGATTTCTGAACTTAAATAATTTATTAATCCTAATTAATTGTATTCAAAGTTTAAGGCCTGCCAAGCCTTATGATTTCATGCTCAGAACTTTTAGACTCGGGATTTCTATCAAATTTCAAGTGATTTCCGATATTGTTTTCTCAGATATTTGAAAACTATGGAAATTTATATTATACTAGTGGAAAATAATTTATTTTTAACTTTAAAGACCTTTGAAAAAACGGTAAATAAAAGGACAGATGAAATAACACTATTTAAAAATAACCTCTATTCCAGGCGGTTTCGTAATGTGCAACAGTACTCCTCCCCACCTCCCACCCCATTAAAACCAACACGAAATGAAGACTACCGCAATAATTAGTCCAATATTTCAAAATCCGTATAAACAGTTTTGCACTGTTTTATACTGTCTAGTCCCAGAGAAGGTCTTAATAGAGGGTTTCACTAGATGTCAAAACCAAACTTGTTCATTTTCTAAGTGTTTGTGTGTTTCCCATAGAGTTACATGATAAGATTTGGTCCTCCTGTGATTAAGTTTAGATGACTTTTACAGAATTGCATAATGGCACTCTTGGACAATCCAATAATGACCAGAATTCAGAGTCTTCATTTACTCGTTCTCTCAGCATTTTGAACCGGTTGTAATTAACCCCAGAATTTTCTACCCCAAATAAGAAAAGTACCAACTTCATTAAAGTGCCACAAATCATCTTTAAAACAATGTTTCAAAAAACATTTTCATTTTAAAGTATCTATTTAAGTCATCTGGCATTTTGGAAAACAAAAAAAAAAAATTTTTATTCTTAATAGTTTTGACCAATGAAAATTTGAAAAAAAGTAAGCCCGAATCGTCCCTAGACAAATCTGTCCAATTCGCACCAGGCTTTTCTTTTTACTGGCCTCTGACCTTCAACAACTGAGAAATTTCTGTATTTTTCCTTCCAAGGTTTTGGCAAGTCTGCAATCTGAAATTGTCCCGTCATTCTTGACCGGCTGATGTAATAGACAGTTTTATTGAAGTGACAAAACTAGTTTCAGGTAATTTTACCAGCCTCAGATGGCCACACCTGTGCCAAAATGCAAATTTGGAAAACTTCATACTTACGACACTTCAATTTGAAACATGTCGCCATTTTGACACATCTTGTAGCAGATGACACGTGACCCAAAGCGCCCTCTGTCATTCGACCTTTGAACCGGAACTGTCCCGTGAGAGTAAAAAACAATGACGTCTTATCGTAAAATATGGACAGAACCCGTTATTATTTGTCAACCGACTATAAGTCGAAGTGACCGATCAAATTAATGACCACTTGAGCCAAAACTGGTGTCCACTTGAAATTAGTGAGAGAAAACAAATTTTGTCATAAAGTTGTCTTGAAAAATGTAAAACATGCTAGAAATTCGAACAAAGGGGTAATTTGAATAATGGAGTAGTTAGTCTGCGACAAATAATCAGAAGTGAGCAAAAAATGCAACATGACAATAAAACAGCCCGAATCACTACAACGGAAGAATAATTCGTTTAGAGGAATTGCACTGATGGATATTGCTATATAAAGGTCGTCATAATTTGCATTGTCACGATCCATAATTTGAATTTCGATTTCGATCACTTCCTTTTACTTTTTACAAGAGCACTGTCCATTGTATGATACATGTCAAGTAATTGATAAGCTGTGTCCAAGGAAGCCACCATTTTACGTGTGACCGCCATTTTGAATAAGTGTATTCATCCGCAAGAATGCGTATGGGAACTCAAAGGCAGATTCCTCCGCGAGTCATTTAGTAACTCTTTTGTGAAAGTACTCTACTTTAAGAAGGTAATTACTTTTAATAAGGGATAGATAGTCATTATTCCGTGTTAGACTGATGAAATGTAAATTGAAATTCGTTTGAAAAAAGCTAATCTGATTCATTAAATGAAAGATGTCTTTTTGAAACTAAATAGACGCTCCGCGTGCTGTCGGTCCGCCTTCGACCGCCCACATAGACTACTGCATTAAGCTAGAGTCTATCATTTCATGAATAGAAATGCATATTTGTACAAATAATTCGATATAATATGTATTTGCCATTTGTAAAGGAAACGTTTAACGTTTTAAATGCAAAATAAAATTGAAAATGTATTTTGAAAGATGACATAATTAATTAAGATATTTTTTGCAATAGCGCTCTCTGGTGCTAGATGTCTATAATATCATAACGAAAAAAAAATAACTCAATTCTCAACTTGTTTAATCATATTCCGAGTATATTTTGTATGGGATTTATTTTAGATATCATAGTGAATAATAAATTATTCCCATTGCGAAATAAATTTCTTCAAAATATTAAAAATATTCAAATTGCGAATACATATCATTCAAGTTTTTGCCAGTAAACTAAAGAAAATATACATGTGTTAACATATTCAAAATATAATTATAACATATTTTCAGAACTGTTACAACATTTTAAATCAGAGATAGTGTTTAACTTTTCCTTAACACATAATTAAGCTAACACGTTATGTTCATATTTGGGGCTCGTCACGGGAAAAGATACATTCGGACAGTTGATCTTTGAAATGACGTCATAAATGTGAGCAGACGGCATTATTTATTATGCATTTCGCGGTAAAATATCATTTTAATGTCAAAATGTGTAACAAAATCACATTTTAGTTATAAGAAATTAAATTTATGTTTTAAGTTCTTTCTTAATTAAGTAAAATCTAATATATCGCTAAAATCGGTCAGAAGGTACCTTTTCCCGAGCCGTCCCATTTAGTTCTGATTTCAGGCTCCAGTTTTTTTCTTCAAAAGACTTAACTTGTTGATTTTACTTATTTTACTGAACTCAAATGTCTTTTAAAAACTAGTTACCTATCCCGGGTTAAACACTTGTTTATAACACATATTTGTGTTAGCGTATTGCAGAACAAGTTGCTGTAGTGTCATTTCATTCGCGGGGACGAAATTTTGCGCAAAACCACAAATTACATATTCGAGCGGGCATCAAATTGCAAATTTTTTATTAAAACATATTATTACATGGTGTTTATTCACAGGTGTTTAAATCCGCGTATTTACCCTAGCGCAAAAAAACGCGAATTTTACACCATCGCGAAATATAATGATATCTCAATTGATATTGCAGTGACATCTTTAAAATCACAGTGAACACTAGTTAAGGAAGCAATAGTTGCCACGTTGGCTGCCTTTCATGGTAACCATAATCACTAATGAACACCCCATTCCCACCAAACTCCCCTTCTCCTACTCCCTTCCCCACCAATCCACCCCAACTCAACATCTAGCAACAGGGCATATTCTCAGTATCGGTTTCTTATTGGTGACCACTGAAAACGCATTTAAACTTAAAGCCTGAGGTATCAAACTCACTATTTCTGTGCTCGGTGAAACGGTTGCTTTTCTCTGAAGTTAAATATTACTAGGATATTACTAGAAAAAATTACGGTGAAAACGGTTGATTTGAAGTGAAAACAAAAACACGAAATTTGGTTTCAGTTTCATGTATCGGCAAGACTTCTACTTGGAAACCAAGCACCCTAGCAGCCTAGCAGCCTGGCAGCGAGAAGGGTAAGGCTTGAAAAAATAATTATCTTACACACGTGCTCAACGTTATTAACTGACGTTTTAATTATGTTTTTTTCTTTTCGAGCAGTTTTACTCTAGTCAATTCTGTGATAACATCCGTACTTTTAGTTCAATATTAACAGCTATACAGAAAATACAGATAGCGATTTTTTTTAAAATCCCCACTTCTGCTATAAAGTGTTTACATTCAATGTCTTGCTTTTAAAAGCATTCACACTTTCGCTCAATAAATTTTGTATGGCTATTACAAAAAGAAAGCTACTCATCTTACAAGATCAGTAAATGAAAAGTGAATTGATAATGACTTGAATAAAGCCCAGTCCCTATTTAACCTTATAAACCTTATTGAAAAGGTGGAGCATCACTTAGGCTGTATAAATAAAGAGACAATGACTTCATTTGCTTGCGAGGCATCGAGCTTTTCTAATGCACTTCTTAACCCTCCGGCAAATAATGAACGTGTGGTGATTATAGGCAGATGATACGTGTCGCATTAAGAAAAGGATATTCGAGTTTGAAGTACTTTTGATTCAGTGCTTTTGGGTTTGAATATGACTGTACATTTATTTGATAAACTCCTAAAAGTAAAGTAGATTTTAACTTATAAAAATGTGTCCAAGGTTATAAAACTGAGCATGGAAACCAGTCTCAAATCTCAAGCATCTGATTGGCTAAAACGGCGATTGGTCGCCATTTCAGCCAATCAGATCCTTGAGATTTTAGACTGGTTTCCAAACTCAGCTATATAACCTTCAGTCATGATATTGCTCCTAGTGGGAAGCGAACCCGTACCGTACGGCGATAGCGCCTAGTCATGCATTAAGAGTGTTTTTGCATAGCTGAATCGATTTGGTTGTGTTTTGGGTGTGTCCGGCATGCAGAAGCTGACACGCTCTTCTGGCACCTTCTTGTATTTATAACCCATGTTAGTTGTTAACAAGCGAACTTCGGTAAATTATTAAAAATCTCTCTTCTATATTGTTGAGCATCACCTTTAAGTACGTTCTCTAACAGACCCAACTTGCACATTCTTGAGCAGTGCCCATTAGAACCTACACCGCTTGTGAAACAATTATTTCCTAACTTTATTACTCACCCTCGATGGCTGCCTCATTGACTGAAACAAATAATCGCGCCGTATAATGATTTAGAATATCACATTAATTTCATCCTGTTGGTATTTGAACCCGCAACCTCCTGATAAGGACTCCGACGCTCTACACACATACATTCGCCCAAGTATAAATGCGCTTTTCTGTTAACCAAAGGAATCGTTAGTGTAACAACACCGGCATGAATCACGTGGTTGATTTTAAACCACTGCCAAAATTCACTTAAGAAAATCTGTTCAGGAAACAATAATTAACACATTTTCCATTTTCAAATAATAATAAATTAAATTCAGTAGTATCAAAAGAATTTCATTCGAAGTTAATTTTACAAAAATGACAAAACCTTTTTTCAATTTTGTTGTTTTAAGACTCAAACGTAGAAGAATAATGACGTTACAATATGTCTCATTCAATGTGTAAATGTCGAGACAGGACACAAGGTAATAAAACTATTATTCGAGACCAGTCTCAAATTTGAAACATTTGATTGGCTGAGTGGCTTTTTGACTTGTCTCCTTCTCATCAAGTCAGATGCTTGAGATTTGAGACCGGTCTTTAGTTTCATTTTTTTGGATACTGGGTCCAGATATAGAATCATACACAACATCTGATTTTTTTCTGCAGCTGAAATGAACCAAAAAAAAGTTAAGCTTTTTAGTCGCATTTTAAAAGATCGAAGACTTTGTAACACACAGCCGATGTCAAATAGTTTCTTACCTACCGGTGGCAAAGAAACTAAGCGATACCGTGGTATTACTCCTTTGTGACAGGTACCAGTATTTAAATCCTAAGGACGTTCGCTTTTGATTTTGGATATTTGAAGAGGTTAACTGTTCTGATATTTGGTCATGTTTTACCTTTTTATCTTGAATCTAAAACGCGTATCTTTTCCTTTTCAGTAAAATTATATTTGAAAATGGACACAATATTTTTTGTTTGAAAGTGAGCGAAACCTTCAACCACTTTTGTACCATTTGTTTAGATTATTATTTTACCAAAGCATATTTGCAATACTCTCCCAGCGTTATAATGTTCACGTAGCTCCTGCACTTTGACATGCTGAGGTATCAAATTTTGAAATAACTGTCTCTTTATTGCTTTAAAACACACGAATATCCATGTCTTTATTACACCAATACGAAATACTCGCATGCGGTCTTCAGTTTTCTCTATTGTTGCTAAATACCGCGATATTAGGTTTCCATATTTCTACCAAATTATATGGATTCTTCTCAATTAAAAACCGTAGAAAATGTGACAGGTGATTAGGGGTTAGACAAGGCAACTACCTGCTTCAGTTCTTCTTCAATTTGTTAGTAACTAATATACGCTATCAGTAGTTAAAATCTTGTTTTTACTGAAAAGATGGGTTGGCTCTACGGATATTCTTTTTCAAAAGATGACTGTAGATTAGCAAACTGTAATAGTAGAGTTAGGATGTCATCAATTTAACGGTCGTCGTCCTGGTAGGTAGGGTGATTTATGAGCGAAATGTTACCTAAACATTTTTGATTGTCATCATTATATTTTGGATAGTTGTCATTGCGGTTTTTAATAACGCCTTCTGGTTTATTTACATTTTCACTCAAAAAAAGACCATCGTTTGGTAACAAAGATGTAAATAAAGTCCAAAACCGGAAGTTGAAAAAAGACGCAGGGCTTTTAAATTGACCAAAAGACATTACTTTCACATAAAGTAATTAACAATGTTATTTTTGTGTTGTGTGTTATACTAATATCAAACGAACAACGGCACAGATCTTACCCGAAAACTAATTAGGTCTTCAAAAGTATTTAAATTTAAGCTGTTAAGTAGTGTTTATTCATAGGATAAAGATTCGTTTTTTATATTAAAATCCTAAAATTTATGTGTTCCTGCCCACTTCCGAGGTATATACAGCTGAGCTAGGCAATTCTATAGTTAAAATTCAAGTCATCTTCTTTAATTAAATTCTCATTTTTTGAAACATCTGTCCCAGACACCCTGTAATGGTCCATTCGTTGAGATGAGAGATGAAATAATTGATCGGAAAAAGACTCATCCGAATTTCACTTTCTTTTGTTATGCAACCAGGTTCTGCCGTTACGTATTGACAATATTCTAATAGCTGTCAAAAAACAAAACGTCAGTTTTTTTCGTTGGACACAGCATCTGGACAGACGATACAGGCTGGTTCAGGATGTTCACTCCATTTGACGATCTTTTCTTGATGCAAATAATTACGACTAAATATTAAATGGGGCGCGACACGGAAAAAGGGAGGTTCGGACTTTTGACGTCAATTCTTGAAATGGCGTAATTAAATGTGAGGAGATGACATTTCCTAAATATGCATTTCGCGGGATAAACAACAAATGTTATTATATTATCAGATGTGTAAAAATCTCCAAACAGTTAATCAGATTCACACGTTAAACGTTTAGGACTTTTATCTATACTTTCTTATCTAGCTTGAATGCATCGTCGAGGTGCATTGCCTTTGTGTCAATTGTTTATGTCGAACTTGAATGCATAGTCGGGGTGCAATGTCTAAGTTCTTTTTTTGATTGGCTTGAATGCGTAGTCGAGGTTCATTGTCGTCTAAGTTTTGTTAATTTTTCTGACAAGCTTGATTCCGTGTGCCGTACATGAAAATCTAGTGAAATCAGAAAATCCTGCTAATGTTGACGTTGGTCTTTTGAACCCGCTTGTAGGCATCTGCTCTTTCCCAGATAAACGCTTACAGATCTGACGAAACAGACCATGGAACCTGATTCCCTTAAGACAGATCAATTAGCGAAAGTTCCCCTTCTTAGATTGACACAGTTGACAATGGACGATAACGATATTGTTCGGTAATTGTATTCGTGTGAGAATTATGATAATATTGTGTCACATGGGCGTAACCATAACGAGGCTGTAGGTGTCAGACGTAACAGTAACAATGGCGGAGAAAGGTCATTCTTCACTGAGTATCCTGCTCGGGGTATCCATTACCAAATCATATAATCATTCGACTTTACAGTATCAAAAGAGGGTGGTGATTGGGAATCCGATTCCTGGCTTTATTAGCCAATATAACGGTCATTCCCGTATGATACTTGCTCTAAGAAATCGGTGTCCGGGTGTCACTTTTTACACGTTGTCAAATTGATGCCAGAACGGCTCAAACTATTTTTGTATCATCTTGATAATTCTACACGACATGTATATTTAATCAGTAATTAAACTGTCATAATAAAATAATAATGGAATCTGTTAAAGAATAGCTAGCAACACTGTTGTCCGAACAGTTTGATATTCCTAAAGGATATTCGCCTCAGTTCTAAACCAGACAGGTTGAAATTTAATACCGCAAAGAAACATGTTATTGTATTGAATTTATGTTATTGTGTACCAAATCCCAAGTATTTAACCAATTATTGTGCAGTCACGCCCCCGTCAAAAACAACAACAAACTAATTAACACTTATAAATTTGATTTTAACCCCAGCAGCTAAATTCCGTGATTTCAGGCTTAGGCCGCCGAATAAAACTACGCACCTTGAACGGCAATGCCGACAAACATTAGTTGGATCTACCGGTATGTTTGACAACGGTTAGGCCTATCGTTTAGGTCTTATCCACAAAAATCTTATTTTCACTGTTTTTACGATAATACACATACGCACATAATATTCAATGAGAAACTTGAGAAAACGGATCCAAGTTAAGGATTGTGACGTCATGACGTTACGTCACAAACAAACGTTTTTTTCAAGTTTTGCGCCATTCCATGCAATATAACCCTGATAAATTAGATCCTGTTCAGTTCCTTATAGGCATTACATAGTAGTACACGTAATAATAACCATTTCAGTGACATTGAAGTATGTTACCGTTAAATATGAATACGCAGTTCTAAACGGCGTAGCAAGCCACAAAAAACAATAAATCGGAAAATGGACATTCTTCTTACTTAAACAATAAATAATGGACAATCAATCTTCTTACCTTATCTTCTCTCTCTCTCTCTCTCTCTCTCTCTCTCTCTCTCTCTCTCTCTCTCTCTCTCTCTCTCTCTCTCTCTCTCTCTCTCTCTCTCTCTCTCTCTCTCTCTCTCTCTCTCTCTCTCTCTCTCTCTCTCTCTCTCTCTCTCTCTCTCTCTCTCCAACGGCTTATCGTTCTAATTCTTATTTATAGTCCTATTTAAACATCTTTGATCAAACAGTGCATCTAGCTATACTTAAATATAGATATTGATTAACAGAAATAAGTACATTTAGTAACATGTTTAATATGAACTGGCAGTTTATATTTAAATGTTGTTGAATGTACAATGTATGTTCATAGAATATATGTCTTTCAACGATGAAATAAATATTGAAATAAAACAAGCTTTAAACGTTGTAATCTCACCGTGTGGGACTTTTCATTTGTAACAATTAGATCATTTAAAAGCAAATACAACTGTCATTGCCTCCACACTACGAGACACCGAAGAAGACATGCTATCTGAAATACTACCCCTCTTAAACAACATCTCCGTTGTCCTACGAGTCACTCACAACTGTAACTTTCCCACAATATTCATGGTACGAACTGATATCACCTGATATCACATGATAATAGTGAGTGATTCGTCCTAAGGAAGTGTCTATCCTAGCATTGTCTGTTTTCCTGGATCACGTTTCAGAAGACCGTCTTCGTTTTCTTGGCCGCCTCTGCAATGCCGGTATGCTTTCCTCTTTGGACATACGAGAATAATGTGAATCATTTTTGGGGCTCGTCACAGCTAGAGGTGTCTGCGGTAATATTATTCAACATTTTAGATTTTTTTTACTAAATTTGGAAAGACGTTACAAGTATCTTTTATTTTCGGTGTTTTTGTAACACATTTTGATAATATAATGGCAATAATATTATTAACTTTTTGTCATATGACTGCAAGTTATACGAGACTCAAACCAATGAAAGGGCAGTTTGTGACAAACAAACATGCAAGGCTCAACGCACACCTAACAAGAGTACTAACTACAAAATAAGACAAAGTACATGTAACACAGTCGGGAATCAGCTTAGCTTCTACACCGACTTGAAATTTGTATCAGTTGTTTAAAATTTTAACTAAATACTATATAAACTGTACACTTTTTAAATGCAAAATTTCGGACACATGTCCAAAAGACACGTGTCTGATAATTTGAAATTAAAGAGGGTATATTTTATATATTGTTGAAACTGACTTCCCTTTTGAAAGAATGTATGTATTTATTTAACCCTTTACTTAACAAGTACACATTTTACGCATGTGAGACCATTGTAGACCCAGATCAGCCGGCAAAAATGTGCCATCTGATCAGGATCTGAACTGTTCGCTTTTTTGTCGGAAATAATCCAATGAATTTAAAAGCGAACAGTGTGGATCTTGATCAGAAGGCACGAATGTGGTGGTTGATCTTGATCTACACTGTTCGCCTGTGCAATAAAGATTTATCTATAAAGTAGAGAGGTAACTAAATAATACGCATGTTAAATAATATAAAATCACCCAAACAAGCGTGACTTTTGCCAAATCATTATGACTTATGTACTGATTGTTTTTGATGATTGCCGGCTGCCAATCAACCCTTAGTGAAATAATGCAGAAAACTATCAAATGCAAAACTTGCATTATGAAAATCTTGATAAGACATTGGAATTAAAAATTTATTGCCTATGTTTATATCTTGATAAATTTCTTGTGATGTATTAAAGCAGCGGACTAATGTTTTAGCAAGCATTAACAAACTTAATGAAAAAGATAATTCAAGGTGCTTAGTCCCGTTTCAGGACGAAACTGTTATGTGTTTTCAAATGTCACATTATAATTAAAACAGTAGAAGATATGTAACATAAGTTAATTTGATGTTATATTTTTTACACACTCAATGTACGAGTGAATACATTTAAAACTGAAGTTGTTATGGCGTTCGTTTCGAACAAAAGTAGAAAATGCGTTAAAGAACCTACGAAATATAAATTAAATCGTTCATCAAATGCAGTTTTAATTATTTACACATTCCATATTGGAATGTAACAATTGTTCAAATTAAAAAAAACTTAAGAATGAAAGCGTGAATACAGATCCTTTTTCTAGTAATTTTTTCAGTAAAAGATTTAAAACTATCATGCGCTATGGTTCTACGACCTTAAAGGCCTAATAAACTTGTCAAAACGTTTTTTTTTCATTGTGAAAATTAATTAACCACGTTGACCCTTTTCAAAAGAAAGTATAAATGATCAAATATTTATGTTCTCAAACAATCCCCAATCATTGAGACCCGGTCCGAATTAAAACGTCACAGTATTTTTGTAGCCCACAAAATTACTAACCAATGTTTACAATCACTCGGCGAAAAGTTATCGGTTTTTTCCGTACGTGGGCCGTAAGAACGCAGAACGCGGTGACGTCATTCAAATAAAAGTTTTAAACACAAAATCATGCAAACATGGAAAGAAAAAGACGAGGAAAAGTAGAGATTCTTTAAGTTTTAACTTCATTACAAGGTAAACAAAGAAAGATGTAAATGTTATACGACCCATCCCGGTAACGGCTTTTAGTGGGGAATACGTCATCAATTTATGCACTTCTGCATAATTAGCGACCGTCGCCTGTCGAGAGTTGCCGAAAATCAGCTCGGAAAGATTCGCTGTTTGTTTTGTAAACAAGATAAACGATCCGCAAAACATGCTGCAAATCAATAAGATAATACCCTTTTCTTATTGTAGGGTTTATTTTTTGTTATTATGCATACAGGTGAAATCTAAAATGTTTAGGTTAATAAAAATATGCTGTTTGACAAGTTTATTGGGCCTTTAAGGGAATACTTTTAATCAATTCTTAAAAATGCTTTTTAGCTGATGTAACATTTTCCCCAAGTCATAGAAAGTTATCACTTTTACCATAATAGCTTTTATATTGATAAAATTAATACCATTCGGTATCACGAAAGAGCACTAATACATTCTTGCAACTTCGGGTAATTTACTGTCTTATGCTTTTTCTGATGCCAAAATTTAAACGCTCAATATATGATAGAAGCAATAAAATCAACATGTCAAAATTGCATAACAGCCAATGGGGAAACATGTTAAGGCTGTAATTGACTTAGAAATTAGAAGTTTCCAATGATTTATTTTATTACAATCTCTACCATTTAGTTTGTCAACGTTTGAAAATGGTTTATGAGACGGCTGTTGGGAAATTTGCAGGCTAAACGGTGGCAAAGCCGAAAGTGTGTTGCTGATGTTGATCATAGTGATTGTTTCAAATACGGCCTTAATAAAAAGTCTTAATTCATATGAAGCCATTTATATTTTATCAATCAATTACAGCTGGTAGGAATCACCAAAGTAGTAATTTCTATTGTCGGGTAGTATATATTTGCATATCTACATCACGTTTCATTTTGTTTGTAGTATATCAACAAGAACGTTTGATAAGAGTTTGTAATGACAAAATAATTTCAAATATTTTGCTAATGCAATGCATTGATGTTCCCTTTTTACTTAAAACCTTTAATGGTGTTTTATTAACACAAGTATTTTATCAATTTATGTGTCATTGCAGAAACTGAAATTGATTCATAATATAGGTTAACTAAATTTTTTAGGAGACTGGGGAAACCCCCTTTTATCAGCGCATACACGCACGCACTCACACATAGTCCCCGGATTTACCAATCCCTACGTTCCAGGATTTACCAATCCCATCTTTATTTAAGTTACTGACCCCTCTTTGCTTTGAATTCCGGTGAACCAATATGTGTTTCATTGACTTTCAATTCGGAATGAATTAAAACTGATCAGACTGTATAGACACCAAAAATAAACATATTAGTATTTTGCATGAGTGTGAGGTGAAGATGGAAAAATCTGTCACCGAGGGGGAACTGTTTTGCGGGAACGAGGCTCTGCTGAGTTGCCGCCAAAACAGTTCACCCGAGGTGACAGATTTTTCTATCTTTACCGAATGTCACATGCAAGATACTTTTTCTTGCATACCTTTTACTGTTCATAACATTTGTGTATATCTATACAAACCAAATTTTGTTTCCTTACGCTGAAATATTGACGTTAACGCAAACGTTATTTTCTAAATGACGTCACTAACTTGAATTTTAAACTGAACAAGAGCAAAGGGCGACGTTGTACCGATGCCAAATTGTTGGAAAATCCGAATTGTCTACAGACTTAGCTTGCCAAGACAAATAAGAAAATTGTTGTGCGTCTCACACTGATAAATGTGATCAGCGTTCATGACGTCGGAACTGATTATTTACCGATTACAGTGCTGACTATATGTACGGGGAGACTTTCTGCGGCCGCCAGACTGCATAAATCGTTTTGAATAAGTAAGCATACGATTGATTCAAGCGTGTATAATATCAGGTGTGTAAAAATGAAGCTATTTTATCCATATTGAAAAAAAGCTTGAATACAAATAATTTGTTCAGTAAATTATTCAAGAACAGATCACAAGTCATCATGCTCTGCCCGTTTAAGGATTACTTTGTGATTATGTTCTTTTTCTACTTGTTACACAATATATCCCTTTACCTACATCGATTGACAATTACGCTGAAAAGAAAAAAATGAATGTTTGTAAAGTTGATAGAATCTCGTAGTTGTTTTTGCTTATGAAACATCGTATTTGCTTGTAAATATAGTATACGATAATAATAAATCACGTCAATTGATACAATGATACTTCAACAATTCTTTAAATTCATTATAAGATGATATCGCCATTGGTTACTCACTTTCGTGTTTTATCCCGCACGTAAAGATAGTGCAATTACACGCAAAGCAGGGCATGAAACAAGGTGTTCCTATCTGTCCCGGTGTATATTCAATATTTGAGATTACGCTGATAAAATTCCGAATTCGGTAACATCATTACTCTTCCGTCCGCTTCATATGTTACATTTAATTGTGTTTTAATAATTTGGCTGGGATCTTACAGACAAAGATAAAACCTAACGTCAAATACTGTCGCTATTTGATCCAATTTGGTTGCCATCTGAGACAATTTTGTCGACTTCTCCATAGGAATCAGACACTTATCCGTTAATCAGCCTCTGCCGATGGTCACAACTAATTTGCTGATACGCTAATAAGACATGCACTACTTAACAAAAGTGGAAGTGAAACACAACTTGAGGACCTCAGCCACCCGACCTGAAATATTTAAACCAAAGCGTCACAGAAAGCTAAAGAACGGTTACTCGGTCAAAGATTTTATCACTAATCGAGAAGCGATCAGATTCTTTAATGTCAATGCATGTTTTCCACCAAATCTAAACTTGCAATGTCATGTAAAACTTTGTGAAAGCATCATTAATGGCGAAAGGTATAAAGCGATACTAATTATTCCCAATAGAGAATTATGAAATTATAACTTTTCCATGATTAATATTGATGAAAACACCACTCGTTGCATTAGGTTGTTTTTTTTAACTTAAAAGATAATATAAGTAGGTAGTTTTTTTAATTAATTTTATCAAAGTACTAAGCAGGCATACTGTCAGGCCGACATTTATTAAAATACTTAGTAGACATACTGTTAAACCGACTTTTTATTAAAGTACTGAATTTAAATATGTGTAGCCACATAATTATTTACAGTCCTCTTTACGAAGACCAGTAGAGGGGAAAATAAAAACAACACCAACAACCACCACCACCATCAACATCAAAAACCATAATAATAATAAAACTAAATATTCATTAAAGACTTAATTTTAAAATGGTAAAAATTTCTGTGCCCAAATCTGGTAGATCAGTATAGAAAAATTAGCTTTTTGATATGAATAATTTTACGAGAAAAATATGGTTCGTACAAGATGTACTGGATTGGCCGTATTAGGACGAACACAAGAGCTTAGAGTACAAAGGTATTATAATATCACATGTTTAACAATGACATTGCACTGCATCTGTTAGCTGTGGGTGCTCAAATGAAGTCAGACTCCAACCTGATGAAACTAGAGAACATTATCTTATGTCTACATCTTGTTATCGCTATAAATCAATGTCATGTTTGAAACTCTCTTTTCTTAAGCAATGATGGTCATTTAATACTGATAGCTTGTTCTGTTATAATACGTATTAAAATACAAAAAAGCAGCAAAATAAGACCACCTGTTGAGCGAGGCATGCATGTTTCTGCGGTTCAGGATCGTTAAACTCTTGAAGGAAGAAATATTTATTTTCTGTAGCTTGCAAGTTTGCACTGTTGTCAAAAGTAAACATGATATCAAAAATTAGACATTGTGCAAACATAAATTATTATTGACACTGTCAAACTTACATAGACCAGTAACCGAACCCGCTACGCAGCGACGGCATACATAAGAACTACATTCTATCAAGAACTAGAACTGTGTAATCATGTACGCGTTTGTAGTGAACAGTTTCTCAATATAATACAAGCACAAGCCCGTTTTATAAAATTTTATATAATTGTGTATTTATGTAAGTAAATAAGGCAAAACGTTTTTTAATAAAAAAAATGACGAATTAACTTAATATGTATGTACAATACGGGTTCCTTTCTTTCTGACATGGCTGCAGATCCGCTTTGTTTTTTAGGAATACGCGCCATCGTCATCAGTCACATAAACTTTTTAATCCTATTTATAATCAAGAGAAATAAAATGAAAAGCCAGAAAACTAAACAAACTAAGAAGAAACAATTTATACTATCGCTAAAATACGATTGGTAAATTTTAATTTTCATCACTCGAGCGTTGACGTCATGTTCAAATTCTATTACTTTTAGTCAAATTATGTACATATCGAAAACTACAAACGTGTTAATCAAAGATTTAAGTGAACGCATGCAAACTTGCTTGAACAGCTAAGGCATTCTACATTTGAATGTACTAGACTTTCATGCAAATTCTCCTTTTAAATGATTGTTGATTTTGTTTTCTAATATCAACATTTTTTAAAAAATAATTTTAAAATAATCAAACATTTTTTTGAATTTCAATTTATAAATGCATTAGTCACGTCATGTTTTACGAGCATGCTGAAGAGCTTTGATAAAAAACAACATATTTCTGTTGAGTCAGTCGGCACAAAAGAGTTGTATTCTGTGGGTGTAAAAAGTAGAAACCCACACACCAATATTGTTTAAGTGGTAATATTACAAACTGAAATGAAGTCGCTCGCAATTAACTGAAATTAGATTCATAAAACAAAAGTTGATTTTGTTCTCTCATAGAATACTATATATCTTAACTCGTTTAAATTAACTTAATGATTTTGACTCAGTTAACTTCACCACCCACACATCTTACTCATAATTAGCTCTATATATACATTTTACAGGGTTAGATAGTTCAAGTTTAAAGTGATTTCTATGGTGTACCATACATTTATCACTCATTAAGGACAAAAGTCTATAGACAGTTAAAGGCGTTTTTACTTTCTTTTTTCATTTCAGGCCCCATTGTGTGTAACCCCATTTATTCGAAAAGGGAACTACAAGTACAAATGATATAAGTTTACAGTATTTACAATATTTAATAATGACAAATTGATATTTTTTTGCATTTTTACGAGAAGGTAAGAAGGCATAAAAAGTAAATTTTGGTGTTTTACAAAAAAGTGGGCAACTGATTGACTCAATTGACACTAGCATTTGTTTTCGTCCGCAGACTATATTTACTGGGAGTGTGTGGGGGTGGACGTGGCACTGCATCTCAAGATAGTTAAGCGGGGACAATTTTGCATTGGGATAAAGATGACGGCTTAGGCACTTATTTTGTTAAATTGGATATGTTTTGCAATGTAAGTGCCTTCAGACAATTTTATATTTCAAGTCCACCTGTGCATTCTGTGACGAGATGCCTAAGGTACCCTCGACAATTTGTTTCAGGAACGCAGATCTTGTAACAAAAATGTTTTTCAACTTATTATACAGTTAAGGTAATATAAACACGCCGACAATAAAGTACTTTTGTGTTGTTGTTCATACATCTCGGTACTACCATGTTAGGTTTTAGCATTTAATCAATTTAACGCAACATATTCTTTTGTATTGGGTCAAAACTCTCTCATTTTCGCCGTACTTTATTTAAAAAAAAAACGCCGAATCGACTAGATCAAGCAGACTCCTTGTTAAAATGTGCATCATCTTTACACACTGCCACATATGATCTACATGTGTATCTCGGGGCTTGTTTCACACCACAACTCTTACTTCTGTTCAATTTACGAGTGAAATAGGTTGTTACATCAAAATAAAGTATAAATTTTAACGCAGAGATCTTGTCTTAAATTTAAGGACTATTAAACATGACAAACGTAGATAAATAAATATATTATGTTACTCATAGGTTATGAATTTTGTAGTTTGTGATGCTCCATAAAACATGTCTATCTTTAGTAGATTTGTGTGGATTTTTTCTCTATTCCCATAGGCATGAACTATATTAAGCATTGAAGAATGGTTATCAAAGGGGTGGTTGAGATGTAACGAACTGTTGCAATTTAAGAGACATGAGAAAAAAGTTCATAAAAGTACCTTTCGCTCCTATATTATAAATAGTCACGAGAATGAAATGTTCGTAAATAGTACTATTTCAGGAATTTTGCTGTTAAATAGGAAAAAACTCGTTTGTAGGACGAGATTTTAACCTTTCACTGCGCAGTGTTAATTCAAGTATCTGAAATACACCATACTTTTGACTTTTGGTAAATCGATCGTCTTTTAACATTCATACAAACGATTGTTCAAACCAACCTATCGAGATTTTATGACATTATTTTGGTATTTAACATGAATTTTCAAATCAAAGAACAAGTATATATTATTATATCTTTCATATAAAATATTGAATTTTCATACTTGTAGATGAATACTTTCTATAACAAAGTAATATTAACAATAATGCATCGATTAAATAATAACACAGCATTCCCAATTAGTCAAGACGAAGAAGAAGAAGAAGAGAAGAAGAAAAGAAGAGAAAGAAAGAAAGAAAGAAAGAAAGAAAGAAAGAAAGAAAGAAAGAAAGAAAGAAAGAAAGAAAGAAAGAGGTGATATTATATAAATATCACATCCCATTGGGGGAAACAGTACGAAATGTTAACCCGAGAGAAGTAATGTCAACCGAGGCGTTAGCCGAGCTTGACATTAGCTTCTCAAGGGTTAACATTTCGTATTATTATACTGCAAAGAAATTTGCTTGAATTTGATTGGATAATTTGCCGTTGATGTATATCCGTATTTACGGATCGGCCGTAGATATGAACGCACGTGCCTTATTTTCCCTCTCTGGCCTCTCACCTTTTGTTGTCGTCCGCCATTTTGTTTTGAATTTCCGTAAAAATGCATTATTTGAAGCCGATCTTGTAAATTATAAAGCGGTATGCTGAGGGATTACTAAAATTGTTACAGAAAATATTTGTGTTATGTTTTTAACGTTGACAACGATCAGATTATTCTCAGATTTCGTAAATAAATATCAAATCGATAGTCCATTCAATTTCTATAGAAGTGACGTCATGCAGGTAAATTAATGACGTCAGACATGTAATTATTGAGGTTCTCAGCGGGAAATTAAGCCGTTCGGCATTAAATAAGCGAAATAAATGAAAAATCGATGTTTTCTAACTATTTTTGTCTGAAAAAAGTCTTTGCAGTATAATAAAACAATTATTTGGTTTCTTGAAAGGGGATGTGAGGATATATTGCCGGTCTGGGTGTCATATTATCCCTCGCCTGCGGCTCGGGTAATATGACACCCAGACCGGCAATATATCCTCACATTCCCTGTCAAGAAACCAAATAACTATATACTGTTTCCCCCAATGGGATGTGATATTTATTTTATTACACCGAACATTTGTTGTTTTTTTTTAGAGATCTTGACTATGACCAAATTATGATCAAAATGCGTTTATCTCCCTTGGTCAATTACGCATGCGTAGAAGTTAATTTGTAATCGGATTTCCAAGATATTTATTTTTAGATCCACGCGAGGGTGACATGATGCTGTCGCATATGTGACAGTAGCAATTATCTCCCTGTGACGTCACATTACGCTATATAGTAAACTAATCACGTGAGGTGTAATAAAAATAACTAAATGGTAGCCTATGGGGATAACACATTGAGTAAAACAGTCAGTGACAAAACATATTTGACAAATGGGGTTTAAAATAGGTTCTTTGATGCACCAACCACCCACTATACCAGAGACGTTCTCAAGAACATATATGTTGCCTTGAACTAACCCGCATACTCGGCAATGGATATGCAATAGCACGCAATCCATTCAGAATAAGTCGTTGTTAATGACACTATAAAGCAAGATCTGAAGGTACTATATGGCCTACCCAAGACCAAGCTCATTGATTATTAAACCTTTTTCTCAGGCCAACTCAGATAAAAACTTAATGGCTTCTCTTCCTTTCCACTTTTTTTAAATAATAGGACTTAAACTTGCAAGGATAACATAGAAGACATCTCAATTAAACTTTGTTCTGTCACGCCACAATCTTGTTTATTACTAGTTCTAAAAATAAGTGATAATGTTGAATTTGCAGATTCAGATTCATATATAGTATCAAACTGTAGAGCATGCACTAAAGAACAGTTTGATTGTTGTTTTGGTGTTTGTCAAATGCTTTTTCTAAGTCGATAATACCTCCCACATTGAACGCAGATTTTATTGCAAAGTAATGAAAGGTGTATATCAATATAACAAATATATTGAAATTCATCTTCAGAATTTAGATACATTTAATTGGATGATTATCTAGTAATCGTTGTAAGTTATTGATATAAATGTTGAAAATACATACAAAATTACCCTACGGATGGGCACGACTAGATCCTGATCACCGACTTTTGTAACATATTATGACATGCCAATTCGAACATCCATTTATCTCTTAACTAATGGGTCTAAGATTACCTCATAAAACTCAAATAATATGCCATAATGCAATACAACAATACGATAATGTAGTTTACAATTCATTTATACATTTGGAGATCCATAAATAGAAACCATATGCCTTTTTCGATGATTTTGTACCCCCATTTATCATGTTATGATATGAAGTGATAAAAAGTTGTAATAACATCATACAAACAAGAAAAAAATGATATATAAGCCTAGGGTCTTTCGTCACCAAAAGATAATCTTTCCTGATTTGTTAACCACAATCAGAGAGTGAGGCGAAAATCAATTTGTATTTGTTACTTAGGTGTTAAAATAGTCTAATCGGAAGATCGCCATCTATCAAAATATAGCTCATAATCATCAAAATATAGCTCGTGGGAAAAGTCTGAAATCATCTCATGTTATATATAATAATAATTTGTTATCAGAACAGAACAGAAATGTTATAAACATTATATTCAGCTGATAATAGTGATTTATTTGTTGTTGGAGGAGTGGACAAGAAAAACGTTGAGCTACATTTATCTACGAGCTACAAAAACAATCCACCCCAACTTGAAAAATTAATAAAAATATTCATATGTTTAATAAATCAATTTATATTTCTATAAATCGAGAAACATGTTATGAAAATTAATGTTAAAATTTTTTACATGTTTCTCGAAATAAAAATTTATTCACTCACTGCTACCTAAGAAAAAAACGTGACTGTGTGTGAACTAAATTTGTTTCGTTTGTGATGACATAATTAATATATCTTTACAGCAGTATATATGTTGATATAATTATTGCTTGAAAAATAATTATTCCATAAAAACAACAACTTCTGAATACGCAGGACATGTTATTATGCTTAAAGAAATACCATTAGCAATTAAAGATAAGTAGATCTGTAAAACTGCAAAAATATCACGACCTATAACAGCGACTTTACGGTATTCTACCCTGTACATTAATGTAGTTTCCAGGACTTGCGTGCCGCTTTGATAACCCAATAATCGCTGAAAGTGACAAGTGTTTAAATTCATCAGTTATCTAGATGACAAATTCCAGTTCCTTTAGTCATGTTGAAAATGTTGCATGACAGTACAAAGTTAGAGTCACTGAATAACGGCACATCTCGTGAGAAGTAACGAGAAAATATCTTCAACATCAAAGGTCAGGACAGAATGGACAAAAACAGCTTGTCCGAAGTCACGATACAGTAAACAAAAGTTACGGTTTTTAATAAGAAGACATTTCTTAAGTATTAACACTTGCTAATGTTGATTTCATCGACGCATTTGTAGACGTTATTAAACAGACTGTCTTGCGTCGATGAATCTGTTAATTGTGTGCCAGAATCCAAGGGTAATTGAGTGTCGCGTATAAACTGTTTCACATATGACGTGAAGCACTGACTTTGTCTCTAATTGGGTGGTACTAGGTTCATAACCTTTAGTCATATCATTTAGCAATAAGTTAACAAATGACAGCACTTGTAAGATAACCGCTGCTCTTTTATAACAATGAAACTAACATTTTTGAAACATTTAATTGACTGACGAACTGCCACGACCATTCATATACCTCAAAAAGTTCATTTTTGTGTTCTGCATTAGAGATAGTTTCAGTTGATTTTTGACGTGTCTTCCCGCAAAGATTTAACGGATAGTATACAAATCTACAGATTAGAAATGTCAGAATGTCAGATTAAGGAGATAGTGGTAATGAAGAAATAAAGGTGTTAAACAAGGGTGTACCCCAGGACCTTGACAAAATATGACATTGAATAGTAATTTGTTATTTATTGACTCAAAGACAAGTTGCAAATGGAGACATTATCTTAATTTCCAGTTGTGCTTAAATGTTGTTTTGTATTGCTAATAAGTGGTATATGCTATTACAGTGACTGTTCTGTTGTTAGATCTTTATTTTTTAAATAAGAAGTCAATTAAGTAAATGAAATTTGCTAATTGCTCGTTATTGTAACAGAGAACAGGTGTTTGATGTAATTGAACACCACTTAGCCTTTTTAACAACTGTCACTCACTTTTTTACAGTCAGTGGCTAGTAGTTTTATTTTCTTGATTTTGGGCTGGCTATATAAGCAGATAAAACAGTTTTTTTAATTAAAAAAAAATCTATTTAATCTAAATGCTAAAGCAAAGGTTTTTAAGTCGTAAATTACATTCGAGGTTATTAGATTTGAGACTGGTTGAGATTTTAGACTGGTTTCTATGCTCAGTTTTATAAACTTGGGCATTAGACTTGTTTTCAAAACCATTTTTCTTACAGGAATTTAAAGATCTTTCAACAGAAGAAAAAGGAAATTTGAAAGCCACCGAATAAGACACATGTGAACATACTGCAAGCTCGGTTTGAATATGCGTGTTCATGGGTAGTAATAGATAAATTATGCTACCTAGCCCCAGTTTATCATTTTATTCTCACAATAAAGAAGAAGCTGCTCAAGTGGCTGAAAACAATATCAGAGATATAAATACATCACAAATCTACCAAAGGGTGAATTTTCCAAGATAAACTACTGACAGGGACATTATGGCTTGTTTCCGTCAAAATCAAATAAACATAAAACGAACCTCTTCATTTATTTTTTCGTTTTTTGGTGAGTGTACATTATCTATATTTTAAAAAGTGAAATGAAGGTGACCAGAGTAAAAAAAAACGCAGATAAAATAAATCATAAGGCAGAAAGCAGGTTTCAAGTTATAAGATCAGAAAACATAAAGATCAGTGAAATTTAATATAAGTCACCACATCTTATGATATTCATCCACGTTCAAACGAATTATTTCGTATCGCAAAAACGACAGCTCAGTCTATGGAAAGAGAATAGCCTCAATATGACGTTAAACAAAAAAACATAGGTCCAAATAAAAATAAAATTAGTTCAACGTGCCTTCATCAGACGCTATTTCAAAATTTACTTTGAATTATAATTGGATATATTTGTTAATAATCTTAATGATCCAGAGCAACCAAGAAATCATGAACCTTTATCTCCATAATTAAGCCTTGAACACTGCAGTGAAATATCTGTACAAAGTCAAACACAGGAACAAGGGGAAATGTTTTTGTAAGCGTTATTTTTACATGCTGCAATTTTTCAATGCTATGTATGTAAGACCTGTTGATAAAGATAACACTATATTTTGACCTTTTCCAGATGACTGATACAGAAGCAAACTGGTTACACCTTCCCGGGACAGGACAGCTAAATTAAAATCTCTCGAGATAATTACAGCATACCGGATGTTTTGTGATGTTTTACATCAATGATGCAAAGCAAAAACCTTTGATATGTGAAAGAGGTGAAATTGAAAATCGTGACTACAAACAAAATTAGACAATTCATTACACAGATGTTAGTGAAACAACGAATGCTGGCTGCTGTACAAAAAGTCAACATTGCGGAAATGTTTAATTCCTTGACAATCCTTGTGATAAAGTTCTAATCTTGAAAAATAAAATGAAAACTCACACGAGGATGTCGGAGCTTGAGCATGTAGTGATGACAGGTAAAGATATAAATGATGAAAAAGAATATTGTATAACAGAAAATGGAAAATTACTTAGCCAAGTGACAGCAGATGCGTATGAAATTTAGAGTTGAACTTTAGAAGTATTCTGCCGCTGGAGGTTCTTGGGCCATGGGTTGACTAGCATCTCCTTTCTAATGGTTTGAGAATTAAAAACCGGTGCTTACAATACAGAAACATGAAATATCAACATAAAAACAAAACATGAGGCTACATTTTATGACCGCTACACAAAGACATAAAACAACAGTCCATGAAACGTATATATAGATGATACAGTAAGAAATGACATTCAGACAACACATATGATAGTTGCACAAAGTGATAAGGCTCGTATAACCGTGAACTGTACGCAGCAAAATCTGTTTTGTTTAGGACGTTATTGATTTGAGAACATTTTAGCTGGTATTTAAAAGCAAAGCACTTCCTATTTGGAGAAATACCTTCTTATTGAATATCGATGCTTAGCCAGCTGAATGTCGTTAACCTGAAACAGTTTAAGGCGTTGCTCCTTTCGTCATTGCTATGTCATAGATAACAAGAAAAAATCAAAATCTCTCAAACAGCAAAATGTAGTTCCATCAAACTTTGCACAAATCAATTTTATTAATAAGTGTATGTTCATATGTTCAGAAAAATTAGAACAGTGAAGAAAATTAGTAACAGTTAGACCTAAAACATCCCTAAAATCCTTTTTGAAATCAAGCACAAAAACAAAGCTTTATTGAACTGTATTTTGCCATTAAGAGATTTTGATGATTTTCTTTTTTATCAATGACAACTGCCACAGCACCTTATACGTATTCAATAAACTCGCAGTTCTTTAAATAAGGCTAAGTCCACTTAATGTTAATCAAAGTGCATAAAGGGATACAAACGCTTACGTAAAAAAGCCTATGAAGACATTTCATGACAATTAAATAGAAAAAAAGAGAGCTTTGAAAGCCATCGAACACGACAATATGAAAATACTGCAGGCTAGGGTTGATTCAGCCTATTCATGGGCAATAACTGAAATGTATATTACTGCATACGCCGCCTAGCCCCGGGTTGAGCGCAGCTCAATATTTATGAAAGTAATGTACAATCTGTGATACCCCGTTATAAATGTGTTCTTTTATTTTATTTTTTTTTTGTTTTTTTTTATTTAGAACATTATTTAGTCTACAAAAAGAGTATTATACGTTTTATTAACCTTTAAATATAACGTTTTCAGACTGTTTTAGCACAAAAGTCTTAAAATGATATTTCCTTTGTTTCCAAGAAATTTAACACCGTAGGACTCTGTGAACTAAATGGCAATGTTTTATATCAACAATTTTTAATATAGTCAAGTTCAAGAATTAATATCCAAGAAGTTTACTGGACAAGAGTCTAAACATTTCCAGGTTTTAGTCTATTTTGCTAAAACTGGATGAATAGGGTAGATTCGAAGATATTTTAACCTGCATAGCCCATATTTTGACTAAATAAAGTTTGAGAGACTAAACGAAAACAAAACAATTTTTAAGCATCTAGACAAGTTTTGGTTTTCAAGATTTTCCTCCGTAGGCTCTTGCGCATTATCACTTGTACCCCTTTATTCAACTATTATAGTAAACTGATTTACATGCCGAATTCGGTCAAATAAATTAATAAAATAATTAATAAATTAAAAAATAAGTTATTACCAATAATAAATGTTTTAATTATTTTGTCCATGACAGACTTGACAAATTTTAAGCCTGCAACAGTGTCGTTTCCTTTCTGTCCTGTTTGGCAATTTACTTTACATTATTTTCAAGCTGTCTTTTCACTTTACTGACTTTGGTGCCCAAGTTTATAAAACTGAGCATGGAAACCAGTCTCAAATCTCAAGCATCTGATTGGCTGAAATGGCCAATCAGATGCTTGAGATTTGAGACTGTTTTCCAATCTCAGTTTTATAAACTTCAGCCCAAATCATATGCATGTTTTGTATACATACATGTATGTGTGAGATAAGACAATACTTATTTCATCAACTATAATGTTATTTCGGCGACTTAAAAGTATGACTGACTTGTTTACCTTTGCTTTTTTCCACTGCGAATGGAGGCTTCGTTGTATTTCGTAATCGTTCTTAGTATATGTTTATAGTAAAGCAGAAATGATGAAATAATGGGTCTGTTTTATTCTGAACGAAACTAAGGAGAGAAATTTAATATGTGAAATGTTCATAATTTTATTATATTATATATATATTTATTATTCATATTTGTGCAGTGAACAAACTGTTTTGTCATGTTTAAACGTATTTGACGATTTTATCCAAAAGAACCCGAACTTGGTTCCTCCGTTCGGGTCTCATTTTCCGGAAAGTAACGGTGACAACATTACTTTCATCAAACTAATTGTTATTTTCTTATATTATCTTAAATCTGTTTAATTTCTCGTTCATCACAAAAAGTACAAGGTATTTTCAAGTTGTATATATAATGGAACCGCTACGAGGTGAAGAAATTCTTGTAGTGATGCTATTAACGCGATTAAAGGTGTCTTGAATCCTCCGTTCTTGCTCTGTATTCTTTCATAGCGTTTATAATGTGATTAAAACATCAAATCTTTGAACCTGAAAGTTAGAGAATATTTATGCATTGTAAGGCTATACAATAAAACATCATCAACAACATTTATTTGTACTACACAATATACAATACAATTAAATCACCCAATCGTTATCATTTACATGAAACAATAACTTACATCTTTAGCAAAACAGATTTGAGTAAAGGCTTTGACTAATTTGATTATTTTGCGAAAAATGCGAGCGGTACTTGCTTGCTTGATTCGATATCTATTTTAAAATGCTATAATTAATGCAACGTTTCGAAAAGGTTGAAAAGACACTTAAATATTTCTCTAAAATGAATTTGTGCAAGTGTGAGGTTGGTGCACCCTAGAACCTGGTTTAAACCCCCAGTGGCAATTTCATTTGCCACTGACCGTTCCAAGGCGGTAACCCCTCGGGTTCTCATTTTTGTTAATAGTTAGTGGTGTCTCTTTTGAAACTGATCATTTTATTAACCATGCTCTCTCCCTCTCTTCTTCTTGACTGTGTGGGGAGGCTGTTTTTTCTGAATGTGGCGATTCCTGATATGCATATTTCACCTTTCTATTTAATAAAGTTTATTTATTTAATTGTATTTAATTTTATTGTATGGAACGCATAAAGTAGTCCATCATCTAATACAGCTTCTGTCTTGGTCTGCTCTGTAGCAACATTGTGGTGGCCAAATAATAAACTTAAGTGATCAAATGCCACAAAGTTTAATGTTAGTCATAAAAAGGCAATTGTCAACGCGAAGCGACTACCCGTTCGCTATGCGCGCGTTTGATTAATTGGACAAACTCACTAATGGAGGCGGGATTTAAATTTAAATATCGTTTATTGATTGGTTTGGTAAATGACTTGAAGGTATCAGGTTCCTTCTAAAGTGTTTTATTCACATGTCGCAGTTGATTATATTTGAAACTTCTAATCCAATTTATGTCATTTGGAAGACATCTCTCTCTAGGGTGATTTGTCTAAAGAAATTGTACGCTTAATTAAGTGAATTGTTAATTGGATTATCATTAACGTTGTTTAAGTGTTGTTTATTGACTTAAGACTTATGTGATTTGATTTATAGTTCTTCAAGAAGTTCCAACGAACTAGGCAAATTCTAAAAGGTATTTATTTTCTCTTTTTCTTTTGGTTAAGAATTTGAACCAGTTAAGTTGAACAGCAAAAGGAAAGTTTGCATTTTCATTTCAGTAGGATATCGCTAGTGTTTTTGAAGAGTATGAGGCCTAAAATATATGTTCCTGTAATGATTCCTGATAAAGTAAATGTAACTTTGTTTCTGTTTTTACCAATGCTCCTAGCTTTTGCCACTGTCCATGTCATTTTCTGCTACTAGAAAGTGTTTTCTGTAATAAAATTATAGGAATAATATTTTGCTAGTGTCTAATGTTGTTACAAGTAGAAAGCTAACTGCAAATAATAATGCCTTCAAAAATACTTAATGTAATAAGGGTAAAGAAATTAGCTCGTCTTTATAAAAAAACGCTTAGCTATTGCTATGTTGACCAGTACATAATAAAAGTTAAAGAACTAATATTATATTATTATTATTATTATTATTGGATTATATAGAGAGAAAACGCGCATCAAACCATGTCAGTTTTACTTTTCCAGAAGTTAAAAAAATCGTTTCACTTAAAAAAAACACTTCTGATCAATTATACTAAAAGTACCATTTGCTATTCAACAACAAACGATTATCGGTGCGATGTTAATATTAGTCAATTTATCATTAGACTTTAACAAAGCAATTTCTACATTACTGTTAGTATTTATTGGCATCTTAAACGTTTTATTCGCTAGGAATATGATTTTTTATTATAACATTTCAGTTTGATAACAGTAATAAACGAAAGTGTTGGTTTTTTTTTCGCTTTTTATAGTTAGAGTGAATGTGCGCTTTATAAAAATAAAAAAAATACGTGAGGAAACGAGAAATAAGTATACAAGGAATTTCCGCATTAAGAAGAAACAGCCTATCGTTACAGCTTAAAAGTAGAGAGGAATGGAAACAACGTTGGCTTTAAAATGATAAAATTCAAAATAGACACCACAAATAATTAAGGAAAAGATCTGAGGGGTTACCGTTTTGGAACAGTCAGGGGCAAAACTATTTTGTTGTTGAGAATGTGTTTTGTTGTGAGTTGAAAAATTTAACAGTTATTTCATATATCTGAAACACTAAACTGGTTTGACTTAGCATATTTATAAAATAATAAAGAAAACAATATTTTCCGCAATGTTTATGCCAGAGGCAGTTTTTTCAATCAGTCAAGTTACTTAGGTAATTAGTTAATCTTTACCAATATGATTTTTCTGGTTGTTTAATGAACTCTATCATGGCTTACACTGTCATCAAAGCTAAAATCAATTAGGTTAAGATAAAAAGCCACTTCTTTAATATTTAAATATATCAATTACCCTTTCTTGCGGAGACAGCCCGCACTGTTTCCGAGATAATCCGAAACGATAAATATTCAACATCATCATAAGGTAGAAATATATTTTAAAACAAGCTTTGTGATCAAATATTAATCAAACGTCAGGAGTGCAGTCATTATAAAATGGGTAAGGCATATGGATGAAGTAGATGCTCACATGCATCCAGAATAAATCCAACATACTGTTGCCGATGAAAACATGGCTTTGAAAATATTGCAGGCTCAGTTTTTTGAGCATGTTCACGGACAGTATACTGCCAGTGCCGCTGACACAGGGTTGATTTTAACTCAGTATTAACAGAAGTAAATGTTCCTATTTTTGATCCATCCGAAAACGATGGCGTAAAGTGAGCTAAGCTTGTGAATAACCACAACTGTATAGTATATGTACCTACATCATTGGAAGTCAAGGACGGGTTTGAAAATTCATATAGAATAATTTAACCTCTCTGCTGTCCCTCTATAAAGGATTTCATAGTTGGAAAAGGCGTGGTTTAGAACGTAGCAAATATTACTAATTTTTTGGGGAGCGTGAATGTGAATAAGATACCCACCAAGACTCATTTTGTTCTGTATTGATTGCCTTGTCGATAAAACTAATTACCAAAAGCACAGTAAAACATAAAAAATCAAACATAATTACGAAACATAAAACTTAAAACGTTCTATTACTTTTTTAAAAAGTGGCATAGATATTTTAACCCTGATTCTAGCAAAGGTCAATAATTGTAGGTTAATATCGGTGGCCCCTTGTCACCTGGTTTCAATATTAAAAACCACACCATAAACAAGCACTTAACTTCAAACGACAGTGGATTGCCACCAAGATACTCATTTTGTACTAATTGTTTAAATAAGTTGCCTATCACACCTTTGAGGTTATTTACCATTTGAGTCATAAAAATCCTCATGTATTTTTTATTATCGGAATTATTGAAAATATGATAAATATACTATTTGCTGTAACATTGCGTTGAGACTTTTGAGGTGAAATTGACGGTTGTCATTTTTTGTCTTAAGGAAAAAAATCTTTATTTATTTTAAAAAATAAGTTTGCTTGAAAGTTTGCATTTTCGTTTCTTTTGAATCTAAAAATCAATTGACTAAGAACGACCACATTATCAAATACTGAAGGAGTTGGTGGTATAAAGAGGTAAGTTCTAGAATTCAAGTATTTTTGCACTAATAAATTTGTGAAGAGGCAAGGTGTCATTTTTTGTATAGGCGTTGAAATCGCCAGTGTATGTAGTACGATAACGCAAATTCTATAAATTATTATACAAGTGTTTAAAACTCCACAGGGCGGCAATTCCATTAGTTTGTGTTAGTGCTTGAATCTTCATGGACAGTGAGTATATTTGAAAAAGAGGCAAACTATATCCAAACACGTTATGTTATTTTGTTTTCTTTGTTTTGTTAAAAAAAAACCACAAAAACGCAATGACTTGATTGCTTGATAATTACTTTATTCGATTAAAGGATCTGATTTTAACTTTAAACTTGTTCAGTCTTTTCCAGTACAATTTTAACTGGTAATTACTTTAACATAAGGTTGTCTTACAAAATATCAGTCGTTGCAACTTATTTGTTTTTCGTTTACGTTATAATAAATATTAATTTATTACAGGTATGTTAATTTATTTGTCGAACCTTCTTTTAAAATGATATAACAACTGCTTTGTATCATGTTATGTCAAGTGAAAAAACAACAACATACTATTTGTTCTTTTAAAAATAGTCACTATTGTCTTTTTTATTATTATATTCGACCTTGTTAATTTATTATATATAGAAAACTTTTGAACTAATTGATGTAAGATTTGACTTGGGATCTCGCCATTAAATGAACAGTCAAAGGACGGCCTAAAGGTTTGCATCGTCAAGATCTGAGGCATTGCAAATACTCTTTCTACAATTCTGACAATTTTAAAAATAAATTTGATATTCAATAAGCTACGAGTCATTTTCATTTGATTTAAAAATTGTTTAAACAAAGTAAATAATGACATTAGAAAACAAAACCACCACCACCACCAAGAACATGGTACTTCCAATGGTATTGCTCGTAGAACAGCAATAGACGTTATCGGGATGGCTTTCTATCTCATTAGTTCTTTGATATGACTTAAGTAACCTTATATGCCCAAATAATGGCCAACATGCAATTGCAATTTTTCCTGAATGTGTTCATCATGAATATGAACTTTTAATTCCCACCAATTCTTAAGAATATTTAAATACACAATAAATACAGTAAAGATACAAAAATGACTAATGCTATCCGAGTTTGTAAATATTTTCAAAACAATTATGCAAAAAAGTAGCGTTATGCATTACATTACCCGATATAATAGTGTACGTTTGCGCCTCATTCGGTGTCGTCCCATTAACCATGTTGTACATAATAACCTCCTGATGAAGCAGATATTATTTATAGAAAAAAATCAAGATGATGATTAAAATAAATTGACAAAAACTTACTCTATGATGTAAATATACGAGTATTGCAAAATGTCTAGTCACAAAAACGTTTTTATCTCACAAGATATTTCAATATGCGAGGTTGTTGTAAAATTTCTAAGAGATGAGTAATACGAAAATATAACTAAGCAATGATGACTTTGTATCTTCTATAATAAATACAGTAGCAACCCGTTTTATTTGAAGTGTTAAAAATCTAGAATAATCAAAGGGTACAAAACCACAAAAGAATCAAGATAAATTCAGTGTACTTATGATTCACACGCCATTGGTCACAGGGCTTCAAAAATTGGTCGTCAGCATCATAAGGAATTGTGCGCCGAAAATAGGATGGGAGGAGCTTAGCAAGCAACAAAGCCCGTAGTGGAACATTATCAATTTAAATTAGAAGGGGTGAACGTGGAAAGGTTCTTTCTGCCTCTTTATTTCATATCACTTAAATCCTTTTGGTTTTCACCTCAATTATTAATACTAATTTGTACACGGTTAGTGAGGATGACTAAAGAAATAGATATGCTTTAAATATTTTTTATTAAAAGGCAATTGAAATGATAACGACGTGTTATATTGTCACATAAATAAAACAAAACTGTTTGAAGCAAATGACAACAATTGTTACTGATCTAAGTGAACAACGAATAACTAACATTAACGGATTAAATGCAACACTTAGAAAAATCAAAGAATTCATTTCAGAATTAACAGCAAAATATGAAACAACAGCTTTCATTCTGATGGTGAGTTGAGTTGTCGTAGACTGCTGAACCTTGATTACATCATTGGGAATTAAAAAATCGTGTTTTTTTGTTCAGAAGTTATAGAATAAAAATTAAAATTCAATTTGAAACGTTCAATTATTTGTAAATTTTGAATTTCTGTTATGTTACAAACTTTGAGATTATTTACCATTTTTATCATAAAAACCTGACGTAGGCCTATATTTGATGACTGGAATTATTTTAAATATACTATTTGCTGTAACTTTGGGATGTGACCTACCAATGTGTTGGATAGACAGTTGTCATTGTTATCTAGAGGAAATGTTATAACAAATCTTTCGTTTTTAATATGTTTGCTGGAATGTTTTGAGTTTAGGTGACTTCAATGAATGTAAAAAAAAATTAATCTGTACTAGAAACACTGCTCTTCACGGACATTTATTTTATAGTCCTTTGAGAGCAGACCCGCAGAGAACCATAACAAATATCTAGCAGGAACTTCAAGTGAAGCGGAAGGAAGAAAGTGTTTGGACGAAAATAATAATGCTTTAATAACTGAACAAAAATAACTTAAAAAATAAAATATGCTTATCAGGAATTGTCACATTTAGAAGACACAGCCTCACCACACACCAATTTCAAAACAGACACCACAAACATCAAACAAAAAGAGAAATGAGAAAGCTTAAAGACCTGAACAACCTAGATAATGCTTAGATAACTGAACAACAATGATAAAGCTAAAATATCTGTTATTTCAGGAGAGCAAGCGTTGATATCTGCCATGTTATTGTATGAAGCTGATGTGGGACAAGACACGAGAGAAGCAAAACTTGGTAAGATCACCATTTTGTTTTCGCTGGCCTTCAAAGTTTCCATTCCATGTATTCTTGATTACAAGTGCTGTTTTGTTATCATCTTGAAAATTTCGTAGCTTTATTTGTGTATGATATATTTGTGTTGATTTTATTTCATTATATATTATGATTGTATTGTTACATTGGACCGCTTGGTAGGTAAAAGTGTTAATGAAAAATCAAATCTTTATAATTATTAACGCATACATTACAAAGTACATTCAATTCTTAATGTTATCAAGCACCGTCTCTGAAGGCCATTGACCACGATACATATTGTTTTGAAAATATTGAGTTGCGCTCAACCCGGAGCTAGGTTGCGTAGGCAGTAATATGCATTTCCAATACTGCCCTTGAACAGTCGCAATCAAATCGATCCTTCGGTGGCTTTCTTAACTATTTTATAACTAATAAATCCATAATTTTATGAAGTATTTTAGTTTAGCTTAGGTCTACAACTATAGTTAATCTATCTGACTTATTTGAGTCTTCACTAATAGTGTTCAGTTTTTCATTTTGATATCCGTGTCTTATTCAAATCAAATTAAACCACGTGACTGAGCGGCAATCTTCCTGTACCATCTTCCGGTTTTAGTCTCCTATAATTACGATGTATTCCATGTGAATTATTGCAGATTTTATTTAATTCAGGATGATAGCTGACAATGGTCTTTTAAAACTATCATCGATATTTATAAAAGATATGATATTTTTCTTCTAATAAATTACGCTACATCCAGGCTTTTCATTCAAGTGTCAAACTCTACCACTGACAACTCTTTTAAGATAGTTTGTACAATCAAAATAGATAATCTGAAATACTTCAAGTTCAATTCTTTTTCAATTGAATAAAACCTCATTACATATTAGTGTCAGCATTGTGGAGAACAGCCCTTCCATTTTATACTTTCGATAATTACAAAAGGTTGTCTTAATTATAATATCGACTCAAGATTAGGACAAGATATACAATGTCGATATTTCACCTTTTGAAATTGAAATTAATTCATAATTTTACTCAGTTGTCAAATTTTGATTATCAGCTACTACGATTTTTACCTTTTAAAGAATTCCAAAAGGTTCGAATAGGATATGTACAGAGCAATCAAGTTAATCCATTTTGCTGTTTACAATTCATATGAAATATCTTTGCATACGTCATTCAGTCATTCCTTTTCAAAAATATCTCCCTTTAGTTTGACACAATTAAATCTCAATTAGCATGAAGGGTCATACAAAAAAGGGTGTTCGGTGCACATCGAAATAACTCTCTCCATCCAACAATAGTTTGTCCTCTGTCAACCCGAGACCTTATTTAACCTCATCCAATAGACTGGGTATGGGACAAGATAAAAGAAGTTCTGCTTATGACAGTTACATCGCACTACTTAACACACGCACAGTCAACAACGGTAACAAATGAAATAATTTATCACTCGATACCCTTCCTTACTCTAACACCCACAAAGTGCAAAGTACGAGGGCAATTTACATATTTAGAAAACTCGTATTCTTTCACGAAAAGCTGTGAGACCGAAACAACAAGAAAACAAGCAAATGAAATGATAAAGCAATTTCACTGAATAATTTACCAGTGTTAGTAACCTTCGATAACAAAACGGTTTATCTGAGTGGATTTTCTTTTTGTGGTTTGAATTCAGTTGTTTCGCTTCATATAGCGTCTCTTGGTAAAATGACATGATGTTCCACAATTTGTGTCAAAATCATCGCATAACATTTTCTGAATTATAAGCAAATTACTTGGTTTTTTGCCTAATTTCACAACTTTCATCGTAAACTAGGGTGGTCTGCAAATAGATACAGTTTCTTTTTCATTTTTTTTCACCGTTCACAGCAGCCATCTTTTCTTGAAAGGATTGATGATATTTATGATGCAAATAAATACAACTTAATGGGTGTTTCTTTTATCTGTTCAAAGACAAAATGCACTCATAAATAATCAGAATTAGCATTTTCTTTATTTGTTGAATAAATATTCGACAACAAGCTTCATATAATTTTGAAATTTTATTCCAATTAGGACTTCGGAGTCACTCATGAGGCTTAGCCACCTGCTTGGTATTGTAATGTAAGAGTAAATATTTTTCTCGACCACCGACTTACGGCTGCTTCGTTCAGGAATATATTTTCCTCCCTGCCCCCCTCCCCTACCCCCACCCCTCAAATAATGAATAAAAAGCAATTTATTTGTCATAGGAGTTTTAAACCTGGCCATCAACTTATTACTTGAACAAACTGAAAATCAAAGACAGATACAAATTTACGTTGCCTTGGACAAGTAACTGCACGCAAAGATAATTCTATTCTAATAATGTTGCTGGTGTTCAAGCACGGCCGGCGTTTGTAATCTAAAACAAATATTCATGAATTTAGAATTTAATGTTACGTGACACAGTAATGGACACGTTTTCTGTTTTGATATCTTTCAAGTAGCATCCACATGTCTACCCGCTTTAAGCAACATCATCTTTTGTTTTATTCAAATCCTCATTTGATCATGCCTGCTATAATGAACTAAATGTCGTTCTAAAGCCCTTTCATATAATTCCGTGTTTATTCTGACAGTATGGCATTGACATCATCATCTAAAACTCAAAGCTGTCAGGCAGATGCTTTTCATTCTCTCCTTTCATTTTTATAGCACGCTTGCTTTTCCTGGCAGACCATGAAAGAATCTCCCATCCTTGAAGACAATCCTTGATTTCAATAAAGCCTTCCCAGATACCTCGAGGTCAAGACCTTTCTTGGAAGCACTATCACATCGCCTTATTACATAAAGGGTTTAATGAATACCAAATTGAGGGATCTCATTTTATATCGAACTCGGATCGCTTAATTGATAGTGATGTAATAGGATCGTCTTTGGAAATCACAAAAGACAACTACATCATCGACGCACTCCTGAATTTTGAACAACAAACTCATACAATTCTCACTAGAAACACATGCGCGGCTTACTTGCCGGAGTTCATGGGTCATACATGTGTTAGAATAATTATTGTCAGTTATTCAAACACATTTCTTTGTTTAAAAATTTAAAAAAACAAATCGTGCGAAGATGAAAATGCGATTCTTTTGACAAGACAAAGCACATCTTAAAAACAGTAACAAAGTTGCTTAAACTTTTTTTTGCTTGGGTGGGGGGTGGGGGGGGGGGGGGGTAGCATATTTTAACCTGTAAAAGTAAGGATAAAATATGATATTATTGCTTTTAAATAATTAACAACATAATTCAGATCAAAATTAATATAAATTCATGAATAATTCTGAATTTTATCTAAATGTAAAAGTTAAATTTTTTATGCATATCAAGAAAAAGCGAAGCTGGCCAAAAACAACAAATCAAGGGCATTGGGATGAAAGCAAGAAAGCATGAGTAAGGATGTAAAGATGGGGATTGAAAATATTATTAAAGCGGTTGTTGTTGATGGCGATAATGTTAACTTTACGGATTTTAGGCATTTATTTAATTTAAAAAAAAAAACTTTTTCATTTTAACTGAATCTCACCGTTTTGAGTATTTTTTATTTTAATGCTTCAAATCAATTAAAATATTTGATTTTTTAAATTTGTGCTTCTATTTAGTTATTTAAACAGTAAAAACTAAGTATATGTTAGTGGATACCTTTTACTTCATTATTAGAAACTTAATGAGTAACCTAATACCAATCTCTGGTCAAAATGTAAAATATATGTTCTCTTTCTATTTTCAAGATGTTATGGCAATGAAAGAGCAAACAGTTGAGACGAGCAAGCACGTGTCTGAAAGTCATCTTGAAGACAAGAAGATAGAGGAAAGTAGGAGCTTGCAACAATCTGACTCGTGGAACAACGACAGCAGTGATAGAAAGGTGAGGATTGAAGACCAGTCTCAAATCTCAATCATCTGATTGACTGAAATGACGACACGTGTCCAAATTTTCGGCGAAATTCGCTCCTGATTAGCCATTTATAGGCATTATAAAGTACTGGTCCCAAGGTTATAAAGCTGAGCATGGAAACCAGTCTCAAATCTCAAGCATCTGATTGGCTGAAATGGCGACCAGTCGCCATTTCAGCCAATCAGATGCTTGAGATTTGAGACTGGTTTCCATGCTCAGTTTTATAATCTCTAGCCCTGCAATTAATATTATCTACATCTACAGACCTTTTCAATTACACTAGTACGAAATAAAAACCCAACACTTTCAAAACCAATAATAAACAGAATCATAATGACAAAATACAGACTTTTCAAAATACCAACCACACGAGGTAAAAAACCCATGTTCACAATGCTCTTATTTTTTATTGTTTAATTTGCATCATTTTCGATTATGAAGTTTACGGACTTTATTTGAATTTAAAGCCTAATAAATCTAAAATATTTATTCAATTTAAGAAATTTAACAGCACATGAAATCTAAAAAGGAGTTTTAAACTTTCGTAATTGATTTCAAACATGAATGCATATCATTTAACCGCTGTGTAGTTTGTCTGTAGTCATTATAGTGTCAGAATATGAGAATTATTGTTTTGAAAATTATAAGTTATTGAACATCTAAAAGCTTCATGACAAAAGAAAAGAGCAATGGAGAATTTGACAAATATTTAATTAAATCAATTACAACAGACATTTCTAACAAAAGTAACCTATTTTGAATAAAAGAAACCGCGACAAATTATGCATATCATTTAAACTGATTTGCCCTTTAATCGAAGAGCTGACTAAATTACAAACGTTCTTTTTGCAATACAGAGAACCAGAAAATTATGTACTCAACATTTTTACTCTTAACAAAGGGATTGTTACATTTTTGTTGATGTGATTTGTCATAATTGAAGCTGTATGAGTTTAAGGAAAAAATCCTTACTTAACATTAAGTTTGTAGTATTTTTAATATCCTTATTTTTGTACACATTTTTATTTGATGCACCTGGTATTTTATAATTTAAAAGCAAATAAAATTATTGATTTATTTATTTTATTGAGAGTCACTCTAAATTTTTGTTTAATCCATTAATTTAAAAAAAAGATTTGGGACTTTCGACAATGGGGTATGCATTTGACTTTTTCTTTTAATTTAAAGGCCAAATAATCACAATGTCAAGAACGCTATTATTTTATTCCTGAACTTAATTTCATTTATTTTTATTGAATAAAAATATTGGATCTTATTTAATAATATATTTACAAATAAAAATTTATAGTTCTCATTGGGCCATATTTAAGAACTAGCTCACACACAAAAACAGAGTACCAAAATGATATGATGTAAGAATATGCATATTCATAATGTGTGATTGTGCAGTATTCTTTTTAAAATTCTGTTTTATAATATTTTTATGTGATTTATTAGTGTAATTTGATAAAACAGCTTTTCAGGTACAGTAACGTAAATAATGATATAAATGTATATTCGCACTAACACTGAAACCTTTAATTATCAAAATGCTATATGTTGACAAACATACTACATAATTTATTTTATACTTGACAAACACACTACATACATACGATACACAGAAGGTAATGAAAAAATATTTTATTCTATTTAAGGGAGATACAAGCAGACGATTTGCGTGCGAACACTGCGAGAAGGTATTCACCGACCCATCGAATCTGCAGCGTCATATTCGCTCTCAGCACATGGGCGCCCGCAGCCACGCCTGTCCAGAATGCGGCAAGACCTTTGCTACATCATCTGGTTTGAAGCAGCACCAGCATATTCACTCAAGTGTAAAGCCATTTCAGTGTGAGGTTTGTCTGAAAGCCTACACGCAGTTTTCCAACCTTTGCCGCCACAAGCGAATGCATGCCGACTGTCGTCAGCAGATTAAATGTTCAGATTGTGGACAAGCATTTTCGACCATAACATCACTCAGTAAACACAAACGGTTCTGTGAAGGTGCGCTAAGAAATGGATTGCCTATTTCAATACCTCACGATATGAAGTCATCGTTGGCTTCATCACCATTCGGCATTCCTCAGCCAAGACCCACGTTTGATCCTTCATTCTACATGAGACTTCTCGGTAGCAGACCGGCATATCCATACTCCAATGTTGGCTCAGGATTACCGTTTCCTTTCAGCAACCCTTTTGATTCATTAAAATATGTCCAGTCTTCATATCTCAATAACTCCAGTGACCTACCGCTTAGAAGCGGTTTCAAAAGTGGACTGTCGTATGGATCCGAAATTCGCAAGAGAGAAGAAGACCATCCAGTTACGAAGCGATTGAAAACTTTGCATGATAAGAGCGGTAGCGATGGCGAGTCGGAACTCAACCAGAGTTCAGATGCCGAAAGTGCAACAGAAATTGACGACAAAAGACGACATAATAGTTTTGATAGTGACAAAGGAGAAATTTCAAATAACACTAAGAATGACTTTGCTGTGAGGCCTTCTGTGATTGAAGTTTCGCGAAAGGCGATAAATGAAGACAATAAAAGAAATTCAAAACAAAATGAAAACACGTCACTTAAGTCGCCAGGAGAGCAGCCTTTAGACCTCAGTAGATCAAAGCAAGAGCCCGAAGATGAAGATATTATCGAACGTTTGTATCGCCACAGACAACGGCACAGTTTTCCATCGCCGAAAGCAAAGACTTTGCCAATTTCCCCGAAGCCCACCAAGATAGTATCTCCTATTCCAACAAAACCTTTACCACCTCTGCAGTCCAGTCTTTCCCCTGAAAGCCGAGACCACATTGAACGAATGCTGGCCGAGTCAGGATCATACGCTTCACTTCCAAGACTGCCGTTATTTGGAAACAGCTACTCACTTCCGTATGTGAATCCATATGCGCTTCACCTCCAACAAGGAAATCACCTTTCACATCTCTCCAGTTTGCAAACGAACATTCCTCAACAGTATTCTAGCTTCATGGATTATTCACCAACTATGCATATGTCACACATTCCTCAGCTTCTGCATCGTCAAAGAGACCGTTACAGTTGCAAGTTCTGCGGCAAGGTGTTCCCCCGAAGTGCAAACTTGACACGCCATTTACGAACCCATACGGGAGAGCAACCATATAAATGCAAATACTGTGAGCGATCATTTTCCATATCATCTAACCTCCAACGCCACGTGCGAAACATTCACAATAAAGAGAAACCATTTAGATGTACTCTGTGCGACCGCTGCTTTGGACAGCAAACAAATTTGGACAGACATTTAAAGAAGCACGAAACACAAGGACTAAATGTGATTGATTCACCAACACACGAATCTGATAGTGATTTTGAATTGGATGATGTGTTCGAATCTCCAAGCGGACAACATGACAGTGAAATAAACGACGACGAAGAAGAAGATGAAGATATTGACATTTCAGAAACCGACGACTTTGAACAAAATATTGGCACACCTGACAATCAATATGATAGGAAAGCATCGGAATATGCTTCACGAGAACATGACAATGAAGGGCATGATATGCAAGCTGTAAAGGAAGGCTTTGAAAACAATGATGCACAGTCTGCATCTCGTTCGTTTAAACCAACGTGTATTCCGAGTATTTCTGTCCCATTGTATCAACATGGTCAAGTTATGTGTTCAACTTAAGCTAAACGACTCTCAAGAACTTTTTGAAAATTTCATTGCGCGTATTTTCTAAGTTTTCTAGTTGTTTATTTTTTAATTGAATATGTCCAAATCATAGTCCAACAAGTTAAACGTTGTAAATAATTAGATGATTCGGTCAAGGTCCTATATTTTTTACGTTTGCTCAGATCATGAATTGCATTGTTAACTACTGTTGTATCATTTAATTTCGCTTGAACGAATTTTCGCGCAAAAGCTACACAGCGCGATATTAAATTCGTTCAATTTTATTTTTATATAAGAAATATTATGACATGTTGTAATTTCGCATGGGGTTTTAATTTGCAAATTAACTCTATAGCGAATTACGCGAAATATAAAACCGCGCGAAATAAATTGATACTACAGTATGTACAAATGTCACGGGGAGAGATTTGTCTCTACAATATGATAACCAGATAACACAATTAATAAATTATTTATTTATATTAACAAGTGGTTATATTCCATTGTACATAGTCATTTATTATTTATAAGAAGCCGACCTCCGTGAAAACCAGGTTTTGTTGTTTGTTTTCAATTTTTAACAAATTCATTATTTATTTGCTTTAAATAACAAAGAAATGATGTTCTGTGTTCTAGATGTGGCCACTCCTGATATTTCACTTTTTTAAGGACAAACCTTTGAAGAGGTGTTTGAAATCGACAATTAATTCAACTAAATGGGGTTGTGAAATTCCAAAAGGTCATAAAATCAATGGCGTCCAAAGTAATGTGTCAGCTGGGTTTTTTTCTGGTGTACATGTAAAAGATGATTTTATAAAGCCAAGTGTTCTTGGAGTCAGGCTCAGAAATAGATGTGCCTTTGCTATTAGATGTGGAAAGCGTGGTACCAGTCTGAAAAGCGTGTTAGATTTGTTTTCTTTTGCTGTCTTCTATAAATATATTTTGTTTGTTTGAATAAAAGCTGTACCATCTTTTTTGAAAATAAAATGTGGACATTTAATTTTTTGTCGCAATAAATACAATTATTCAAATATTCGACTCGAATATTAGTAATTACGTCACCTAGATATGCTGGTGGGCGAGTTGTGGCTGAGCGGAAATCATGATTATTTACATACGTAATATTCAAATCGGTTTATATTTGATACATCGAGGTTTTATATAAAAACATAACTATATATTATCACACAAACATTACTTTCTGCTATCCCAAAGGTTACATAAATACAATTGTATGTTGAATTTGATACAGAACTTGAAAACAAACAAGTAATACGGGTATAATCAGTCTATTAGTGTTTGGCCACAACTAGCTTGCTTGTATATGAGATATGTTTTTAAATAGATGTTTTAAATTAAAAGAAAATGTCCAACGATTATTGAATTGAGTTTTAAAAAGAATAACAAAATATGAAAATGACAGGCTCGGTTTTTATTTTACTTAATTATCTTTATCAATAAATACATGAACTTACTGCGAGTGTTCTTTTACTTGATTTTGATTTTGCAGTATTTAAACCTGGTCTGTTGGCAGAAAATCAGGATCAGGAATCGCCACACTCACAAAACACAGCCTCCCCCTGCAGTGAAAATGAAGAGAGGTAAAGAGAGCATGTGTTTATGAGAATATTATTTTTAAATAAGACACCACAAATAATTTATGAAAATGAGAAACCTTGGGGTTACCGCTTTGGAACAGTCAGTGTCAAAATAAACTGCCACTGGGGTTTAAACCAAGTTCTAGGGAGCACCAAGCTCACACTTGCCCCAACAGGTTCCCATATCAACAAACAAGTACAAGTTGTCTTGGTGAAATAACTCCAATTCACCGATCAGCTTAACATTTAAGCATGCAACATTAGAAGCTCTAATAGTCGACAGCAATAATTACCATCGGCAGTCAGTTAGCCCATTGATATATCGACGTCTTCAATGCAGTGTTTCCTCCTTTAAGCAAAATGCCAAAAATGCGAAATTCAACAGCAATAAAAATCAATAAATATTTAAAAGTATGTGAAAATGGTACTTGAAAGTCGCCTGAGCGCAAGCCATACTTACAGAAAGAAAACATTATACATTTGACCCCTACCATCCGACATTATATGTTATGGAACCTTCCAGACGAATACATTTATATGAAGAGCGGCATATGGTTCTCTGATAAAAGAATGAGTGCGCCCTAAACGAAAATAATTTTTTGTTCATCGATTAAAGTCCATCGATGCTGTTGGTGTTACACAAAAGTGTTTATAACAATAAAAGAACCGCACAATGTCTTTCTGGAAGTTGAAGTCGTTCCTTGAAATAAAGTTCAAAAAAAAGCTTAAACAAACAACCAAGACCAAGACAAATGAGGGGGAACTGGGAGCTTTTATTCATAACTACGCTCCAATACTAAAAAGAAAGCGCGCTGAAATACTGTGGTATCATTATATTCCGCACAGGTTCAAAAATACGCGTATAAAGAGAAGCGTCCAGCTATTGCGAGAATCGAGTGCGCACTGCTGCCTACAGAAGGGGCTAGGGAGCCAAAACTCAGAGAATCCCCTGGGACAGGTCATGTGACCATAATTAAGGTGCGTCGCTTGATTGCTTGTCTAAACGAAATTAAGGAACTTAAGTCTATAAAAAACTGAAAATTCTAAACAAACATCAGAGACACGTATTTTTCCATTACGAGGCTTAAAATTACATGTTACAGGCACAAATGACATGAACGTGCAAAGGCGAGGAAACAAAATGTGTTCATAAATACCTTCCTACGTTCACTCTTCCTTTAATCTGACCTAGTGACCAAATTCTAAATATTCGTGCCTGAGTCAAAAATGTTGTCATTTGATCAAGAACGAAGACCAGTTTGAAATGTATGTATGTCTTCTGAACAGAATTGAGACAGGTTTTAATCTTTAAATTTCCAGGATTTTAATACAATCTTTCAGACTTGCATAATAAAAAAACCTACTCAATCCCACTTAAATAACAGCACATAACATCTCAAACGTTTTGTAACAAATTTTATATTTCCTTTTACAAACAAACTTTTAGTAAATCATTTATTTGCGGACAAATGCAATTTTTCATCATTTGTATACCAACAAAAGAGAAGATTATGGGTTTGAACCTATGACAATTGTAGGAATAAAAACATAATCATTACTTTAGACACAGATAATGACTTTAGACTTATCAAGACCTTAATCTATCGTGTTACAACACATTCAACAGTTCCTGATGGTACTTTAACTTGTTCCGTGTCACTTCACCATGACACTTGTAACAAATTTGGAACAAATGCATCACCTAAATGATATTTTACAATTTATGGTAGGCAAGTTTAAGTTAATTCAAACGTGTTGTAAACAGTTTAAATTAAAGTGTTGTTTTTTTTCTAACAAAAGGAGAAATCAGTTTGTTACCGCTTTGAAACGGTCATTGGTGATTTTTTGGTGGTTTGTTGCTTGAGCGGCATTTAACCCAAGTTCAAAGGCGCCAAACGTTCATTCGGACCATATTGAAATGACTCCTTGCTTATTTCATATCCAAAAGTACATTATTATAAAATGTCATTTTAAATCAATGTATAAAGAGATAATGGTTTTTGACACAAAAAGGTCTATGTCATATCAAAGTTTTCATTGAGAGATTTGTAAATTCCTTTAACAATAGGAGTAGGTTTCAAATTAAAATATAACTGTTAGTTTACTTTTTCAGTGAGATACGGGGTTTGCTCCAAGTACACAAACTATTTTTAACCTGATACATTTGTTGGCTTAAAAGTAGCTTTTCCATTTATTAAATCATCCATCAGTGCTGTAGCATTTACGATATATAAATGGATGTACACATTGGAATGCGCTCAACCCGGGTCTAGGCGTAGTTGACAGTGATATGCTTTTCAAATACTGCCTAGAAAGGGTCTCAATCAAACCGAGCATGCAATACCTGCGATACATGGAGTATATGTCGTGTTCGGTGGCCATCAAAGTTATATTTTCATCTATTTATGAAGGCTTTGTGATATGTAGTTGTAAATTTATAAATATGTGTTTGTGAATTAAGAACGGAGAAATAGGCAATGTTTTTAGATACGGGTAAATAAGTAATGTGTTTCTTTCAGATACGTGGAAATAGGCAATGATTTCAGGTACGGAGAACTAGGGAATGTTTTCAGATTCGGGATAACAGGAATGTTTTCAGAAAACAAGAAACTTATTAATTGTTTTGCTACACCCGTAATGTCGTGAAGTCACCTGAATAACAACCAGTCTTCTTCATGAACATTCCTTACTTTACTCATCATTTCATCTCTGTTATTTTATAGTCTTAAAGTACCTTTTCATCTCTTGCTGAACGTTAAGGTCAGATATGCTTTTTATTCACAACATTTCTTTCCCATCTGATGTTACTTTATGGCCAAAGTAACTCTCAACGTCTTGTCACCTCGCTTATATTCGTTTTCATCACCTATTGAACCTCTGTCCCCATCTCAAATAAAAACAAATTACTTTCAGCGGATGAATACTGATCATTATTGCAAATCACACTCTCCAAGTGTCCAGTCTTTAAGCACTTCTTTTTTCGTCCTGGTGATCTATAGTTGATGGATCAAAGGCCAGTGTCCACTGTTTGAATATTAATATGTATTCTTCAGAGTTTATTGGTATTAGTCTTGTAGCGACCGGCTTCATTTCATGGGTCAACCTGTCGAAAGCGCACTGACCCAGGGCATTGTGATTTTCATTATGGATGGAAGTGGTCAGTAGCTCGGACGTTGCCGCCTACTGTATCTGATGTCTTTTTATCATTAGTTTGGAGAAATTAAAAAGGAATAAATAACGAAGAGATATTTTTTAATTTTCCTTTTTCTCGCCTGACAGATGCGAAGAATGTCGCGAGATCTGTAACCATGACACAAAGACTACAGATGGGTTTTGCACTAATTTACATTTTCACAGTGCAGTTTGGACAATAGCTGACCAAAGAACATGTTGACCTCTAGCATTTAGTCTCCTGGACAGATTGGACGATCAGTGATATTTTCTGGTCCAATGTTCAAATGATTGTAAGCCATTTTAAAAACGTTTGAATCTACATGTATGTTATCTTTTAAACTTAGTGAAAACTTGACAAAGATTCAAATTCCTCACAACAATATATAATTTCAAACTATGTAAATTATGATCATCTATCAGTGATAAAAGTGAAAATTCCGATTTATTCAAGAAAGCTTATTATGTTTATATTTCTAGACAGGCTAGAGTAAAATATACATTATTAGAAATGTGATGGATTTTATTTGCGATAATACTTCCTTAATAATAATTCATTATTACTTTGTTATTTGATGGAGTTAAACGAAGCGGTTCAGTGTAGCAATATTTGGGACTCTTTTAAAAGTGAAAACATGCATATCAGGAGGAATGGCCACATCCCGAATAAACAGCTTCAACACACAGCCAAAAATAGAGTAACAGAGGGCAATTTCATAAAACACACCACAAACAATTAACACAGATAAGAACCCGAGGGGTTGCCGCCTTGGAACGGTTGGTGGCCAAACATTTTGCAACTGTGGATTAACACCAACCTCCCACTTGCCCTTACAAGTCTAAAATCTCAAGCATCTAATTGGTTGCAAATGAGACCAGCCGCTAAAAAAACTCATTTCGGGTTGAGCGCAACTCAATATTTACATTGTACACCAATAAACAGTACAATTTCGATCCATCCCAAACGATGGTATGAAGTACGAAAAAGTGCTAGTTTGTTTGTTCTGAATTAATGACTGTGTCTCATGTTATCAAATGGAAACCTTATCTTCTGTGGTATATTATGTATAATAACCAATTAATTAAGTAATTAATGAAAACTTCACTATGAAGTACATAGTTTAAGGCATCTGTATCTCTCCCTTTAAATGTTAAAATTCACGAATTAAAAGTATTAAAATAACAATTTACAATTAATTTATTACATAATAGTTCAATTTTAATTACACACAAATTTTAGCAAATAAATCAAAACGCAATTAGCCATTTACAATACACAACAAATCATAAATCACTAAAGAGATAATTCCCTCTAATGGATTCATCCGTAAGCCATAATTCAATCACATCAAATATTGCCGTATAAAAGTCAGATAATTATCATTTATTCCCGCTGTTCAACAAACAGCCGCAAAATGATAGCTATTTATCTCTCAGTAGCTCATCTCGATATTGCCAATTCAGCACACAATGATAGCGGTTTATCTCTCAATAGCGCATCCCATGATTACGATCTGTTATTGCCATTTCGCCACATCGACTGACAAGCGTTATTGTCCATGGACAATATGGTATCATCTCCAAGTGATTTATCTCCCAAAAGGAATAAAGATGTTCCCGGCGATGAAACTGTTATCAATTGCGAGACACCGAATGTTTGTAAACAGTTTGCTAATGCGTTCAATTTTAATAATGACGAGAAAACAGGGAAAAAGATCCCGAACTGCGGATTGATGATAAATATACTTACTATCTGGTGATTTTAATTTTATATGCAAAAGGTCATTTGCATTTAGAGGTATAAATGATATAAGCTTTTCAGATTAGCCACTAAAAATTTGACCAGTCAAAACAAAGGTCTAAACCATTACAAAACGTTTCACCAAGCTATTAAAAAAGTCTGTTTTTCTATGTTCCGTATCCATGTATATTGATAAAAATATTAATTTATGATCAAGCTTTAATATAAATAGATAATGTTGTGGTGCAGTTTTGTTTTGTCACTGACCGTTCAAAAGAGTTAACCCCTCTGGTTTTCATTTTTGTTAATTGTTTGTGGTGTCTGTTTTTAAATTAGTCATTTTATAAACCTTGCTCATCTTTCTGATGGTCGTGTAGGGAGGCTGTGTCTTCTGAATGTATCGAACTTGATATGCATTTTTCAGTTTTTGTGATTAAGATTCGATTATGATTCTTCTGATATTATCGATCAGGTATCTTTTTTTTAATGATTTCTGTATATACTAGTAGTGTGCCACAAATTGAATTTCTATGTTTCAGTGCATGTTGTTTTAAGTTTCCATAATATTATTCTGCAGTTTCAAACATGACCTTGGTCGTGTTTAAGCTAGAACTGCACGATCTTAAACAAAGGCACTTAAATTTGTATATCAGATTTTATCATGACTCTTAAATGATTATTCTGTAACCGTATACTCAAGCGTTGACAATAATTTTAAGTTTGATACATCTATTCTTACAATTTGTGGGTAGCGAAATATTGTTTTTTAAGAAATATACTTTTATTTGATCAGATTGACATTGTTTCCTCCGATTTCACCTTCTCTGCATCCCGCTTGCTTCATTGTTGGCATGCCGCATTCGTAGCGTATCCGTTTCAGTTTTGTTTCTTGTGTCTGCATTTCGGCTTACAATACTCCCCTACTTATTTCTTCGGTTGATTAATACTTTTATCCTAAAATCACCTTTTGATATCGCTTTGTTGATCATAGCGAATAAACCTTCGAACAGTTTTCAGTTCAATGTAGACACTATATATATTTAAATGACTAAAGGTTCGACTTAGTGTATAACCCCACCTGCGAACAGTGAATTCGCTAAATCACTTGTTATTATTTTTTATAGATTGATAGCTTTATAAAGTCACGTATTTTGTCCTGAAATTTTTAACCAAGATAACAGAAAGCTACCGGATCACATTTGACCCACGCAATTTGTTTTTCTTCTCATGCCCATTTGCCTTATAATAATTATAAGAATTTTGTAGACTGTAGAAATATGCATCCGAATCTATTGCTTACTAAGAAAAAATTAAACTGCATTCATATTTTCTCATTTTTTGTTAACAGAAGATTCATAAATAATGCCCAATTCAGATCACTTCAAAACTTAATTTTAGAATCATGTAAGTTCTTATATTATATTTTCTCATAAAAAGTAAAATACGCATATCAGGAATTGCCACATTCAGAAGACAGAGCCTCCCCAAACAGTCAAGAAGGAGAGGGGAAGAGAGAGAATGGTTTATAGAATTACCGATTTCAAAAACAGACACAACAAGCAATAATCAAGAATTAGAAGTTACCGCCTTGGAACGTTCAGTAGCATAATTGTTTGTTGTTGTTGTTTTTTGTTAACAGGGAAGATTCATAAATAATGACAAATTCAGATCACTTCAAAACTCATTTTAGAATTATGTTGGCTCAACTGCTATTCATAATGATCTCAGCGATAATGTGATGCTCTGGTAACTGTGAGGATTTTCTCGAAAAAGACAAGACATGGGCTGAAGGTTATAAAGCTGAGATTGGAAACCGGTCTCAAATCTCAAGCATCTGATTGGCGACCAGCCATTTCAGCCAATCAGATGCTTAAGATTTGAGACTGGTTTCCAATCTCAGTTTTATAACCTCAAGCCTTGTTCTCTGTAGTGTCATGGTACGTTCTGGTCTTGATTTTTGTTCTGCCTATGATCTAAAATGATTACATTTTCAGACTTAAGTGCGAGGTTGGTTCACCATAGACATTTGGATAATTATGTTATGGCACTAGTGGTTCCAAAGTGGTAACTCTCGGGGTTCTCGTATTGTGTTGCCTGTGGTGTCTTATCGTATTAAATGTATGATATCTTTTTTTTTTCAACTGAACTAGCCACTAGTCTGATAATATTTTTTTTATTTATTTTTTATACATCATAACAACATGTTTAGTGTATCCAGTCTGTTTTTATCATACTGCATTGAACAAGATTTCGGGATGAAATTCCGAGAGTGATGTAGACTGGATGAAGATTAACAGTAGGAAAAAAAGGAAACACAATACTTCAACGCCTGGAATCCATGGTATTTCTCAACGAACGAGGCTTTGTCTTCTGCAAGAAGCTGATCCTGATATGCGTATTTTAATTCTTAACTAATTAATTGCAATATAACATTAAATTCTTATTCTTGACCATTATTTTCTAATTTAATCGCTTTGCTTTGTAGTTTTGTTTTAAGTCAGCGTTGGAGATAAAAACGCCCAAATGGTCATGAATTCAGCTACATCCTTTTTTGCCACAGCACCTAAAATAAACAGGTTATTTTAAGTTTTTATTATGCTCCTATTTTGGTATTTTGAGCGTTAAATTTATAAATTTCATTTACCAACGATCCCGATAGGATTGCCTTATTCTCTGATTACATAGTTTAGTAGTCTAACTTACACATATTGTACTCGGTGACTTTTTCAATCGAGTAAGCAGTTGGCATGCTGGCAAACAAGGGTTGTAAACGTTGTAAAACTGTGGTTTGTTGTGTTCCATGTTGGTTATCTTTGTCTCCTTATGATTTATGTCATTTATGTGAAACAAAACAATAGCGTAATTTGTATAACTGTTGGATAAGTTGACATTCACGTAATACTTTTATACAAACAATTATGATCTTATTGCATATAACTTAATACACTTTTGAATAAAGGAAAATACACAAATTCCCTTTTATTGTCTTATTAGAGTAATTAAGTAATATGAAAAATGTAAGTTAAATAAGTTAAATTAAAAACATAGATAAAAACTATGAGTCAATTTCAAAATATTTATTCTAAGCTGGTAAATTAAAAGGGCATAATATCAAAAAATGTTATGAATATCAGGCAATATAACCATGGTAATATGTTGAAATATATAGGCGAGCTAAAAATAATTCAAGTTGGTAATTCTCATGAAAGATATAAAAGGGGATACTATTTGAAAAAAAATGTTTACTGCCAAACGAAATTTTAATATTTATTTTATCTTATTTCTGCAAACTTTAAGTTAAGGCGTTTATAATGCTGATATAAATTTTAATTATGAAAATAATATTTCTAATCGTAGCAATGGAAAATAACTGACACACACATACTTAAGCATACAAAAAATCATAAAAAGGCAAATAAATATATCCATTCGTATTTCACTGTTCATGGAAAGGCACGTGGTTGGCTAGTAAGTATGCACATTTATTCATACGAGCACCTGTTCTTCAACCTAATGGCAGGTTTTAACTTTCACAACTCAATTGAATATTTTCACTGCCATCATTACGGTTTACCCCCTGTTGTACTTTGATTTACCATAATGACAGGGAGGGTAGATCAGTGGTACACATCCTTTACAATTTGTGGACAACCTTATGTGGTTTGAAATGCTTCCTAAACGTGCTTGATATAATTGCAAACCACTGACAAATGTATTCGCAAACAAGAGTTAAAGGTGATTGCGTTCGTTTAGGACATGGTTTTTGAAATCATGGGCAAGAATGACGAACAGAAGGTACGCCAGGAACGTTATCCGTTTGGTATGCTATGTTTTCTCTTGTTGGTGCACCCTAGAACCTTTTTTAAACCCCCAGTGTCAATTTGATTTGCCACTGACTGTTCCAAGGCGGTAACCCCTCGGGTTCTCATTTTTGTTAATTGCAAGTGGTGTCTCTTTTGAAAGTGATCATTTTAATAACCATGCTCTCTCCCTCTCTTCTTCTTGACTGTGTGGGGAGGCTGTTTTTTCTGAATGTTGCGATTCCTGATATGCATATTTCACCTTCTTGCATCATGTGATGTATGTTAACTTTTAGTTTTTTAACAAGATTTTTTCAAACTTAATTATGCTAAGTTTTCTCTTTTATCATATGATTTCTCATATCGTTTAATCTTGTTAGCAAGTGTTTTTTCATATTTGGAAATAAATACGGATTTTCAGTTCACATTTTTAACTGTTCAAGATTATTTTTATCAGTTTTTAAATGGTACTTAATGTAGCACATAAAACGACGAAATTATACTATTTTAAATCATACTATTTTAAGAAGCTTTAAAGAAATTCCAAAAATGTTTACATCGTTTATTTGAGACAGCCTTACCCCCAGTTTCAACAATATTCAAACTGACACTGTTTTTGACCGTATTCTTAAGATTTATGTTTTTATTTGTATTTACACAGAAGACCCGTTTTGAATGGATATAAGCGCAAAAATATTTGTGCAAGCACCCCATCACCCACTCCAAACAGAACAAAATCGTAATATTTTAACTAATTAAGCAGATGAATACAGACTCACTTACAAGCAAGTATAGAATCTATTAGCAATAACCGAGGGACGGATCTGAAACGTTGTCACACACATTGCTTTACCAATACAGTCTTTTGTAAGATTGAGGTCACGCTTGAGTCTAACAAGGTCTGTAATGACAAAGGTCTGGCAGCTCAAATTTTGACACTATCAAAAAAAATTTGATACCTTTTAGTCAACCTAAGAGGGATGGTTATGATGTCCTTAAAGCATGTATTCGCTTCCACGGGGTTTTTAATCAAAATGTGGAATGAAGCGCACTATGACGGGCAATTTAGTAAAATAGATTCTGAAGAAATTAAGTTTGACATAAAAACTTACCTGTGCTCGGGAAATACTAAATGCAGACGAAATAACTTCACCTCACCGCAAAACCAAAGAGAAAGATGCGTATAAACAAACGATAGACTTCTGTAAAAGATGAAGTATAAAGCAAAACTTAAATTAACTTCGAAATTGAATAAAAACAATGGTTACTGTAGCACGCAAATCTAAACGAAATTTAATTGAAAAACAATAAAATCCAATACAATGTGTCCACTTTATTTGTAAAATCCATCTTAGGTGCACGAGGGTTGAGTAAGTAAAGTAGTTAATGGTGTCGTTCAATGAAATCTTCAAAAAGAACTAAGGGACTACGCCATATTTTTATTCTTGATATTTCCGTGAAGATGTTCAGAAAAAGAATTGAAGCTGTGTCTAGAATTGAGCAACTTCATGTGTAATCTTTTATGATAATTTTCAAAAAAAAATGAGAAAATAACCAGGGCCCAAGATCATAAAACTAAGTGTCGAGATCAGTCTCAAATCTCAAGCATCTGATTGGCTGAAATGGCGACAAGTCGCCATTTCAGCCAATCAGATCCTTGAGATTTGAGACTGATCTCAAAACATAGTTTTATGATCTTTGGCCCTGATTTAAATGGATGAGTTTCTTCTTAACTTTGAGCGTCGCAATTAAAAAGTAATGTTATGCGTGTAAATTGATAAATGTCGCTACCATATAATATTTATAGATCCAAAAAAATGCATTTTTCACTGATCTTATACATTTTGCTTCACCTATCGAACCAAGACTTGCTGAACGGTCAAATAAATAAATCATTTATTCATCAATAAATGCATCATATACATTTCATTGCTTTACCTAGAAAACTAAGACTTACTGAAAGGCCAAAAAAATTATACTTCAATAAATGCACTTACAACTTTCAACTTTCAACTTTTATTGTATACTCTCAGGTCATATGACAACATGAGGTATTAATAATAATAAATATAGTTAAACAAGGGTGAAAACAACCATGAACATACAAACATACAAAGAGCGAATATACTATACGGGAGAAATTCTCCTGTAAGAATTAAGGTGTTACATTAAAAGTCATACAAATAATGTTACAAAGCAAGAAAATCATTTACTTAAATTTGCATATAATATTTTTTATAAAGATACACAGGTTTTTGTAATCATGGTCTCTATTACTATTCAAATTTAACAACTTATCAAATTTAAAGATATTAGGTCTATTAGTATACTCTGGTTTGATATATTTCAGTCTCATTGATCTTAAAATAGAGCATTCAAATAAATAATGAAATTCGTCGCCTATACCAATATTACATAGTGTACATATTCGATTTTCTAATAAAACATTATTCCAAGATCCTGTTTCAACTGGTAGTTTGTGATTTCTGGTTCTAAACTTGATAATATAATTCAAAAAGCGATCGTCTGTTTCAGTCAAGTATTTTTCAAATTTGAATTCATGTTTGAACAATCTATATATCTTGCAACTGCTGGAATTTTCAATAGTTGTATACCAATCATTTAAAAATAGATCTATGAGTTTTTGATGAACAGAGCAAGTAATCCATTTAGAGTTAGGGAAAAAGTGTGTTGACCATACATTTTGCATTCCACATGTATAAAGTATGTTCTTAATATTTTTAAGCCATTTAAATGTTGTAGCGCGAACGTTTGTATTATTAAAATTATGTAATAATAAGGTATACATATCTGTTGATATTTTTCTATCAGTTGATGTTATCAACTTTGACCAAAATGAAATAATCCTAGTTTTTATATCAATTGAAATTGGCAGAACACCTGTTTCTCCATATACCATTACAGTTGGTGTCGAATTCTTCATTTTTAAAATATGTTTGAGGAACTTCAATTGAACTCTATCGATTGCATCAAGGTTTCCGAAGCCCCAAATTTCGCAGCCATATAACAAAATAGGTTTTACTAACTTTGCAAATAAATCGATTTGTAAGTCGATAGGTAAGTATAGATTTTTTGACTTTTTAATTAAGCTGTACATAGCTTTTGTTGCTTGCTTTGTTATTTCCTGTTTTGCTTTTTGAAATGACCCACTTCTACTGAAATATATGCCGAGATATTTATAATCGGAAACAACTTCAAGTTTGTCAGTTTTGTAAAAGAATTCGTAATGCCTTTGTCTACCCCATGAAAAAACCAGAACTTTTGTCTTAGACACGTTCAATTGAAGTTTCCATTCATCACAATAAGATGCATAGACGTTTAGAGCCGCCTGCAGATCTGATGCGGACTCGGCTACAATTACAGTATCGTCAGCATACAGCAATACAAACAATTTAACAAAATTAAAGATATCATTCTGAATACCAATACGACTACAATCAATTCCTAACACGGAGCCACTGTTTGCAAAGAAGTTATGTAGATCATTTAAGTAAAGCGAAAAAAGCAAGGGAGATAAATTTTCTCCTTGTCTTACACCGATTGCACAAGTAAAAACTTCTGAACAGGAACCGTTTGCAAATATAAATGACTTGGCTTTATTATATATATTTTGTATAGTTTTAAGGAATTTACCACTTATTTTGTTGATAATTAGTTTTGCCCATAGGCCTTGCCTCCACACGGTGTCGAACGCACTTTTAAGATCAATAAATGTGCAGAATAACTTTTTTCTACTATTACGCAACAAGTCAATAAGAGAATTTAAAATAAACATATTATCAACCGTTGAGTAACCTTTTCTAAATCCTGCTTGATATGTGTTAATTAATTCAGTTTTATCGCAATAGTTTTGAAGTCTTCGATTTAAAATTGATGTATATAATTTGCCTAAACAACTTAATAAAGTAATTGGCCGGTAATTTGAGGGATCGTTTGTGTTTCCTTTATTTTTATATATTGGAATAATTTTCCCAATAGCCCATGTTTCCGGAATTAGACCAGTGTCAAAAATAACGTTGAATAGTTTAACTAATATCATAGAGATTTTTGGAAAAGACGCTTTAAGATGTTCGTTCAAAATTTGGTCCACACCACATGATTTGTTATTTTTTAATTCCTTTATTGATTTTTGTATTTCTTCTGATGTTATCGGGGCATTTAATTCTTGATCCGCGGGTTCATCTAAAGGTGTTTCTAGAATTTCAGATTCGTCAGTGTTATCGTTTATCGTCTTGAAGTGATGAAACAGATCATTTAAGGAAGCATCCGTTTTATTATTTTTATAACCTCTTAATAATTTCCAAAATTCTCTAGGTTTTGTACTTTTAACGGATTTTAATTTGTTAGCGTTTTTCTTTTTAAATGTTGTAAATGTTTGGTGAAGTGTATTTTTGTATTCTTTGCTTCTTAACTTTAGATTAATTTTATTTTCATCTGTTTTTCTAAGTTTGTATAAGTACTTAGCACTGTGAAATCGTTTTCTCGCCTCCTTACATTTATTGTTTAACCATGTAGTATTGTTATTGTATGTATTAGTTTTAGATTGTGTTTTATTCGACTTAACAAATCCAAAAGTTTGCTTTGAGCAATCAGAAAAAAGTGTTGACATATCTTGTACAATATTATTTAGTTCTGTTTCTGTCAATACGTTATTGTTTTCTATTAAACATAGTTTTTCAAAAATACATGTTATAATATCATTATTTAAATTTTGTCTGAACAACGTTGACTTCTGCTCATCCCATAATTTAATTTTTACAGTATCATTCATTACATGATCTTCAATTTCATAGCTGAATTTCAAGCTTAGAGAAATCGGATTGTGTACATCAGAAAGTAAATGACAAAATTCTTCAACTCTCAAACATTCGATACATTCAAACAGATTTGAGGAACATATGAAATAGTCTACACAACTTGAACCTTTGCAGGTTAAATTACCATCGTTATCACCATAGGTTCTACCATTCAAAATATACAAATTATTAAATTGTAAAAACTCTATAAATTTATAGCCGAAATTGTTACAGCCTGTATCGGCATTATTTCTTTTTAATTGAACTTGGTTCTTGTCGAATACATTTAACTCTGAGTTGAATTCATCATACAACTCATCTAGACCATTTTCATGAAAAATATCAAAATCAACGGTTACATAATCTTTTAAAGTTTTAGTTCTTGCATTCCAGTCTCCAAATAGGCAGACATGCGAGTATTTATTTGAAAAAGTATCAAGCTCACTTTGTATTTCATCAAAAGGATTACCTTGGTTATATTCTGAATTTTCTGGTGGCACATATACAACACCATATAAAATATCGGATTGCTTTGTGATCTAATTAGTCACCGTGAACCATAGCACTAATCTGCTATCTGTTTCTATAATTTTAACATACGGTCTTAGGTAAGATTTTATAGCTAATCCGATCCCACCTGATTTACGGTTCATTAAAGGTTTTCTATGTTTAAAATATAAATCAAAATTCTGAAATTCTACTGTGTCTAATGAATCAAGTTTGGTTTCTTGAAATCCAATAATGTCATATTTTTCTAAATATGTGCAAAAGTCTTCACATAATTGTTTTGTTTTGAGTCCGCAAACATTTAAAGACAAAATATTTATAGTCTTTCGTTCACTACCTCCAATATTTCGTTCGTCACGCTTGCACTGATGTCCACCTGTGTTTGTATTTGTAACAGGTAAATCTCCCGGCCTGACCTAGTGATCACTAGACATCACGTGACCGAATGTCGTCTGCTCCATGCAAACCGGTTCTCCAGTGTATCGAGGCCCAGACGATAGTTCATCACCGAAACTTTGCACACAGTTTAAATCGTCATTTTCGTCTCGTAACCGTTTATTAGCTTCGTCTTCCAAGGGCGAATTCGCTTTGTGCTTGTTTTGTTGTTCGTATTGTCTCAGTGGTTCGAATCTGTTACTTGTAGGTGTTTCAAAAACTAGTTTGTTTTGTTGTTTGTGTTTACTGTTTAACACTGTGCTATTTTGTGCTACTATGTCTTGTCTTGAATTTGTGGGGACAGTCCTTTGCATCGGACTATTTGTTCCTACGGACTGTTCCTTCTGATGTGGACGATACCATCTACCCGTATCAGGTTCATAAACTTGCCCATTCACTGTAAGTTTGTCATATTTTAAATATGTTTTGTAACCTGTTTTGCCTTTGTATTTTCTCATTATTGGGAAGAGTTGTCGCCTTCTTTGCTCGATGTCTTGCGGAAAATGTTCATTTATATAGACTCGTCCTTTTCTGGAGTTCAGTTTAACTCCAGCAGACCGAATAGTTTCCCTGACTTCGCTTGATTCAAAGGTAGCAACAATTGGTCTTGGTTTGGAACCACCTGCCTGGCCTACCCTGTACACCTTTTCAAAATTTACATTTTCCGATTGAATGCTTTCTGTGTTATTTAACTCGGGGTCACTTTCGATGTATGTTTTGATGAATGTTTGTAATGTATCACAGCAATTTTCTACTGGATTTTCTTGTGTGGGAACAAATTCTGGGATGCCAACGAATACAAGATCTTTTTGAAGTGTTTTACATCGGATTTCAGCAACTTGGCTCCTAAGCTCGTTATTTTGGATTTTAAGAAGTTCATAATTTCCACGTAAGTGCATATTTTCAGTTTTCAGTTCATCAATTGTTTGAGAGCAATTCTTTTTGTAAATTTGGTAATCATCACAGAAATCACTCATAGACTGACAGGAAACTTCTACATCACAAAGTTTTTCTTTGATAGCTGTATTTTCACTTTTGAGCGTTCTTAATTCTGATTTCACTGTCGATACATCATTCTCTATGATTTTTAGTTTTGATACACTGTGTTCTATATGTGACAGTTTATTGTCCATCTTGTGGAAAAGCTCGATTAGTATTTGATAATTTGGGTCTGGCGGCATCATAGCATGATGATATGCTGAAAGAAACGGCGGAAATCCCGGTGGGGAGGCAAAGCCGGGTCTGGGTGTGTACTCTCGACTACTCGGGTTACTAGAGTTACTTCTTGTAGGGGAACTGGTCGCTCCTTGAGAGATGGGTATACTCTGTCGACTTACCCCACCCGCGGTGTTATGATCGCTGCTATTTACAGGCCCACTTGAGCTTTTTTGGTCGCTATTTTTACTCTTACTACCTGCGTTCGGCATTTTAATCTTCTCAATGTATTGTCTTGATCAATTTCGTTGTTAGAATATGTCGAAAACAATGTTTTTAATCACCGTCTTTTCCAAATTTCAAATTTTACGCCATCTTGTTTTCACGCCTCGTTTACACATTTTATTGCTTTACCTATCAAACAATGACTTATTGAACGGCCCTCGCAACTGTCATATAGTGTCTTTTCACACGAGGCGTTGTATTGTGGCTCTTGCTATTATTTCAAGGATCAGATACATCGTTAGTATGTATTGTATTCAAGGTAGATGTCACAATCTTTGAATGATAAAATCTGACATGTCACGCAAAAACAAAAGGTTGTGGAACATCCGGTTAAGATAAACTCATTTGCAAACAAATTAAGTATGAGTTAATGAGTGACAAATTGCTCTAAGTTTGAATCAGCATGAGTTGGCGCCAAAATAATAAATATAGAAAATAGAACTAAAAAGCCAGCAGATAAAAAGCATGGGGCATTTGTTAGGTTGGTGCACCGTTAAACCTGGTTAAACACCCAGTGGCTAAATATTTTGCCACTGACCGTTCCAAGACCGTTACAATTTCGTTAATTGTTTTGGTGTCTGTTTTGAAATATATCATGTTATTACTTATGCTCACTTTTCCTCCTTACTTGTTGGCTGTTTGTGTCTCTGGCTGTGGCTATTCCTGACATGCATATTTCAATAATTTAAATATACCAGGGGTTTCATTTCATCCGGGAGAAGACCCTTTGACCCTTCAATTTCCAAAAAGTCTCATTTTGTCCTCACGATTTTGGCTGCATGGTCATTTTTTCCTTAAATAAGGGGTATATTTGGCTTAACATTCACAGAATTCCCTTAAAATGGTCAAAATGACCCTTGAGATTCAGCAGCTAGTGGAACCCCTGTATACTATTTTAGAGATTGCATGTTTATATTTCTACTTGTGCAAATGTGTTACGGTAGAGTGCATGACTCAATAGATGCTACCAATTCTTTCTTTATCTTATACATAACATTAATACTAAACTTAGATACGCGCAAAAAAGACTGATATACTGTATCAGTGTCTAAGGTTATAAAACTGAGCATAGAAACCAGTCTCAAATCTCAAGCATCTGATTGGCTGAAATGGCGGCAAGTCGCCATTTCAGCCAATCAGATGCTTGAGATTTGGGACTGGTTTCCAATCTCAGCTTTATAACCTTCAGACCAGGTCCCGTGACAATAAAACTTCTTTCATGCTCAACACAATTGCAGCATGCAAATTTGATGGCTTCATTTCTGTTTATTATATATAATAAACATTTAAACCGAAAATAATAAACAATATCGCTCAACAAGTTGAACAGTTATTTGGTTTATCTATGACGACAGTTTATGTATAAACATTTTAAGTTTGAGAACAGAATTGAGTTGGTCATGAAACAGTTTTATAATCACGTTGTCTGCTACTTGCTTTCATACTGCACTTTACAAAGGTCATTTAAAATATTTATGAAAATAAGAATGATAGTTAATGAGTACACTTGTAAACAAATTACGATGACTAACAAGTATCATATTGTTTCTGAGTCATGTTTGGTCCAGTCCGTTATACAGTTTTCTGTACCCTGACATCACTGATTAATTTCTAGATAGGCGGGGAAACCATATTTATATTTACCTTTTATAAACTGATACAATGCTTTGATAGTCTTAAGTAAATTTGAGACAGAATTTAATGTCTATATTTGAAATTCAAACTCCACAAATGCACGCAAACACTCCTGCTGAACAATACGATGCTCTCATTTAGTTGACAGTGCGTTAAATGTGATGGGGGAAAGTGGGTACCCTTAGTTCACCCCTATTACTGCGATTAAATCAACCCTGATATACTTTATACATTGTGTCAAAATTTAATGGCTTTGAAACCAAATTCCAAAGCGATTTGTTTTGGGTTCTTATTTGCTCTTGCAATTCAATAATCTGAGGAGTTAAATTTCATTGCAAGTTAATATGAGGATATCATACAGGTAAATCGTGCATAAAATTAAGATGACAGCGACGTTATAAAAGTCTATTGTGTGAAGATAAGAAAGGATTACAGACTTAAATGAAGTTCATTGATCAAAGTAGTGACCTTTTTATGCAGGAGAGTTTTATTAATACATTACAAATACGCTATCAAAGAAATTATCTAATTGAAATGTGCTTTTTATAAGGCATGATACTATAAAAGGCGATGTGCACATCATTTGAACATAAATTTCATCCGTACAATTCGTTTATCAATCATAACGAGAGAACCTTTTGAAAAGGACTCTCCGGTACTAATTGAATAGTAATTAAAATGCATAAATGACATTTTTTGCTGATTATGAAGAAAAATATGCATATCAGGAATAGCCACTTTAGAAAAACACAACCTCCCAACACAGTCAGGTAGAGAAAGAGAAGAGGAATAAAAAGAAAACACCACCAACAAGTAGCGACAATGAAAACCTGGTGGGGTTTTGCATTGGAGCTGTCAATGGCAAAGCATTTTGCCACAGGGGGCTTAAACAACGTTCTTACCCCTACAGGTTCTCATATTAACTAACATGGTCGAGTTAATGAACTACATGTATTTGTGCAGTGTGGCGGCCATAAAATGTCTCCCCGTATATATAGTCAGTACCAGTACTGTTATCAGTAAAATAACCAGTTACCGATGTCGTGCAGTGATGACAACGTATATCAGGGCTATCCGATCAACCGATCCGATCACCGGGGGGGGGGGGGGCGGGTTGTCCCGGTTAGCTCAATTGGTTGCGTCGTCGGAATTGCAGGGCTAGGCGCTGTTGCCGTGACGGTGCGGGTTCGTTTCCCAGGTAGAGGCAATATAATATGTAACTCAAACCAAAGCAAATGTCAAACAGAATGGTATGAGACATAAGAACCATGATTTAAAACAATGCTATTTTTGATAAGTCTAACATCGTTTGAAATTTGAAAGTTGGAGGATAGCGTACAAACTTGCCACTTCCAGGAAGAAATATCAATATTGAATTGGTAGGTGCATCAAATAGTGTGAAGCTCAGTTTAGTTTAATTGCGAATGTTATGGTCGACATTGATTGTATAACTAGACAGCAAAGTGATACAGAGTTTATAGATTTAGAAAGATTTTTTCAATATTAAATGATAGTGTAATGGCATTGAGCAACAATTAAAACACACTGGTTTCCAATCTCAGCTTTATAACCTTCAGTCATCATGTTGGTAAATTTGCCGATTTCTTATGATTTGAAATGATCTTTTATTTTAAATTCTCAAATTAAATCTAAAACTGATTGAGAATAACACTGCTCCCGCCGTAGTTTCGCGATGATTCTTTTCAGGGATTCAGTAATAAAACTTTCAATAACGTATGACTTATATTGGAGTACCTCTTTGTCAACAGGTTAGCTGTTAATGCAAATATTATGTTCATAAAATTCATTTCATGATTACAAGCTGTAGAAAAGCAAACTGTTGCCTTAGTGCAATAACTGTATATCTTCTTCATATTTCAATGGTACTTATACCGCTCTTGCACTAAGGTGAAGAAAACAAGATATGAACATGTAGAGCCCTTAAAACTTTGCACGCAGGATATCACTATCCAAATTGAACAAAATAAAATATTAAAAGCAAAAGCATCTCTTCAATAAAAAAATTTAAATATTTTTTTAATCCAATCAATGAATAACGTTGTTATATTTTAAGTAATTGCCTTATATCAACGTGTTAAAATCTGTGCTAAAATCATGTTCGTAATCGATAGAAGCGGGACAAAGGGATAACATTTGGTAATCTTACTTACGCAAGCAAGTGTTCTTATTTTAAAAATGATGAAAGGCATCAAAATTACAAGTCAACTTATCAACGTATCAATCACACATCTTGCTGACATTAGATGGCATTAATAATTTCAGTTGTACCGTGAATGTTTCAGCGAATATTTTATTGAATAAAGTTTCAAGAATTTCATAAATTACCGTTTCTTCCATTGTATTCATTTAATGTTCAATTATTTTTCAGCCAATTCTCACGGATGTTTTTCAAGCGTTTTTCGAATTTGAATAATTTACAGGCATGTCGTAAAAGAGTTTGCCTAATTTTTGTTGATAGTTTCATTGACCTATGTCATCGCTGACACGACCTTAGGATTTGACCTTTTTTCAGTGACCCCACGTGATGGTCAGAGGTACTTCCGGGTTAACATTATTACTTTGCAGCTGTCCATGTCCAAAAACATCTTTATTTGCAATTGATATTTAACTTCTGTATCCCAACAGGCAGTATAGGGGTGATGAAATTACCGAAAAATCGTCGTAAAAAATTCAGTGTCATGCCAAAAACAACTGATGCGTGACCGAACAAATTAACATTTTCAAATAGACTTCACGGTCTTTATTGAAAGAGTTGATTTATAATGACATAAACATGGCCAAGAAATATGCAATGTTTTCTCACAGACTGACATTTTGACTAAAATAAAAAAGCGAGTTTCAATATACATAAAATGACTTCCAAAAGTAATATTTCCAAATAAAGGAACTTTTTTTGAAAATTCCTACACATCTTGGTAATACTCATAAGGTGCACAGAATAAAAAAAGTAAATAATAAATAGGTTAAAATTTGGCGTGGTTGATCTTGCTAAATTTGTTGCAAACCTTTGGATTTGGCCGAAAGTTGTACAACCGAAAATATGCTTAAGTTTGAAAATGTTTGCATTTATTGACATCTACGAAGACTTTGCCAGTTCATTAATTAAAACTAATGTCAGCACTGTAATCAGTTATAAACAAGCATGCATAAACATATGCTTATTATGACAAAATCTGATATTTTATGCTTTGAAAGGCAAACATTGTGAATTTCATGATCTTCTCTCCTACCACATTAATTTTAAACTTATGCCTAATTGTTTCAGATATAGGAACTATGCGTATCTTTGCACCAACTTAAGCGGCAGCTAAAACTTCAAAAAATTGATTTAATTTAAATTCGTAAACAAAGATGAAAGTCAACAAACAATATATTTGTCGGATTTCTTTCTAAAAGTGTTATAAAATATGCATTGAGAAACACATCTAACACTATTGAGATGCTATACTGTGTCTAATTGTACATTAATATCATTCTTTGGTAAAAATGCCTAATAATTAATGGCCATAAATTTTAAACATGAAATTGACGGCGTGTGATCAATGATCGAAATGATCAAAAGTGATAAAAATGACCAATCAATCAAATTAAAATTGACAAAAAGTCAACATCTATGAATATAATATCAGAAATAAATTTACCGAAAAGATGATATCACACAAATAAAAACGTATGCAATCAAGCGGAAACCAATGAGTGACAGGTGATGAAAGGAAAAATGAAATGTCGTCATTTATTGACAGTTTGCTAATTTCGTGTTATCTATTGGAGTATTTATGCTTTATAATGTATAATGTATCTTATTACCACTGTAAAATCATTAGTCATAAGCCAATTAGAGGTTAGCTTCATGGGAGGCATTCGGATAAATTAATTGTAATTAAAGGGTTTCAGTCACTTTTTCGTTCTAACAACTATAGAATAGAATGGATCAGAACACAGAACAGGTCAGAACAGAAAATGAACAACAACAGAACATAATAGAACAGAACAGAACAGAACACACGAGAACACAACATAACAATACGCAACACAAAACAGACAGGACAGAACAGATCAGAACACACGAGAACACAACATAACAATACGCAACACAAAACAGACAGGACAGAACAGATCAGAACACACGAGAGCACTACATAACAATACGCAACACAAAACAGACAGGACAGAACAGATCAGAACACCGAACTAGGCGCTAAAAATGCTGTATGATGGCTATTTCAACGCATAAACTATATAGTTTGATTTAATTGCAAATATATAAATACAATAAAAAAGAGATTAACGATTTTAATTGTAATTCTCAGTTCAGCCAATGCCAGTTGGTATATGTGTCCATGTGTCCCTGTCCTTCGCATGTGTCAACACTTAGGTTAAGTCATTAAAAATTAAATTTGATGCTTTATGACTGTATGCCAAGGGAATAGCCCGTCCATGATTACACCTGCGGAGCTGGATAATATAAGTCTCCTAACGCCAAACGCCATTGAAAGTTACGTGCAATCCTATTCCTGCGGGTATGGGGACACACTTCATATCTAAATGGGAATTTGATACGAGTCGCGTGTATATCGCTCATAGGTGTATACAGAGACAGTGGTAGGGGCGTCATTAATTAGAAAAATCACCAGAGCCAATATAAATATTTACCGCGTGCAGCTTCAATCCATTGTCAAGCCTCTACAATAAACTTGAACATTGCATGCATTCGCGTAAGGTCTCCCAATGAATTTTCTAAAACATGACACTAATATCCAAAAGATATCTAAAATGATTTTATTACTCGGACATCTAACGCTGGAATAACAATGGAGCGACAGCGGTACCTTGCCTCACACCTTAATTGATGAATATCGTATCAAATTAAGGCTTGTGAACGCATGAAAAGATCAGTACTGTTAGAACGGCGGTAGAGACACTTGAATGGATAAGACATAACTCTTCAATCAAATCGGTATTGTAAACTTTCTGTTTTGAATAGAATGATATTGATTGTGCTAATTAATTGCGATGCCCCTGAGTTATTGAATGCTATTGCAGAATAGCTTCTGCAAGAAAGAAATGGTTTCCAAAGATGGTTAAATGGTGCGGAAGATATAAAACGTGTGACAATATTGAAATGAACGTTAAAGCCGCGGACGGATGTTCTGCGAAATTTCCTGTCTTTTAAAAAAGATTGAATATCGGATGTTGAACAGTCTGGTAATCCCCTTGATTAAATTATCTTATCTGAGAAATTTGCCTGGTAACAAACGATAAAACAAAATTATTTAAGAGCATCGGATAGTTTGTATAACACGAGAAAGGTTTGGGTTTTATGGTAAATCCCAGTTTATTTTAGTTTTGAGAAAACAAACTCCGATAGTCAGATAGTTTCTGAATATATTTATAGATAATTAAACCAAGTAACAATAAACCAGGACCTATGATAAGTCATCATATTAGCGCTAAAATGGTTTAAATACCATTGAAACAAGAAGTTTTACCGTTGTTGCACTAAAGCGACGAAGTAGATGTAGACCCAACTTTTAATATGTTACATTTAATTTTGAAATATTTGTTCATTATAAATTGAACATCAAAAACGAGCATATATTATATCAAAATTTAATGGAATGTTTTGGTTTTTTTGAAGAGTGCAGCAATCAATCATTTTGAGATTCGAGTCTGGTCTACATCCCAAGCTTGTGATTGGCTAGTTTGCGACTGGAATCGATTTCAACCAATCAGCTGCTTAAGATTCGAGTCTGGTCTACGCCCCAAGCTTAAATAATAACATTATTAACATGTCGATGTTTTGTTGATTATATAATGATACAGCTACAAAAACGATTGATCTCATAAAAACAAACAAATATAGCAGTATTAAGTATAGCAATAGGACAAAGAGATTATGAACACCGAATTCTTTGGCGGGGACTAGAGACGTCATTAGGTTGTTCATTAGCGAATAATTTTGAAAATTGAACAATTTTTAACGTTGATTTTTCGCTATAATACGAAGATAAAACAATTCTCTACTCACAAATGTTCAAAGTTAAGATGTTTATCAAAATTCAAACGTAAAGTTAATAATTCCTTACGGCAGTGTTTGGGATAATATACAACATTAAAACTGAGCCACTGCAATAAATCGTTTTTGTTTTCGCTGTTTCTGGCTTATTTTATGGTAATGTAGTAAGAAGTGCGTGTAATGAACAGAAACGCTTTAAATAAAACGTCCTTGATCTTCGAATTTCACAGAAGTATCTGACTAATTGGATGAAATTGACACATTAATACTAATGAACACCCTTTAATTTTTATGACTTTATGTTACAAACAATATCAAATAGGATTTTATCCTTGCGAGTTTCTTCTTTGATGTTTTTGTGGTTGTTGCTGCTGCTGTTGTTGTTGCTGCTGCTGTTGTTGTTGCTGCTGCTTTTGTTGTTGCCGCTGCTTCAGCTGGTTTAGTTGTTGTTGCTGCTGTTGTTGCTTAGTAATTGCTGCTGCTTCTACTGTTATTCTTACCGCTGCTGTAGTTGCCGATGCTTCAGCTGATTTTGTTGGTGGTGGTGCTGCTGCTGCTGCTGCTGCTGCTGTTGTAAATCTTGTTTCTTCTACTGTTGTAACAGCAGAAGCTGCAACAACAACAACAGTAGAAGCAACATCAGTTACAACAGCAACAGCAGCAGCAGCAACAGCACCAATAAAATCAGCTGAAGCACCGGGACCACAACCCTAGCAACTCCTGAAAGAACCGCAGGATAAACCATGTTGAACCGTGTTTCCGTGAAAATATACTGTTGAACCGTTGTTGTTTTTTCGCGTTAGTTTTATTTTCGCTTACTTTCGCGAATTGCTTTCCTCGCGAATTCATAAATACCGCGAATATATGATGAGTTTTCATATAAGTATGAATATAAGAATATTTAAGATAACGGTAGAGTAGAATATTTTTCACATAACTTATGATATTTTCATTTACAGCAAAATCTTTCCATTTTGGTATTTTATATCCCAAATATGTAGCGTAAAAAGACATCTTTGCAACACTCTCTCGCAATCATCTTAATAAATTGAAACTGTCTGTCTAAGTAAAGACGAATCTTTATATCAGATGACAGGAAGCAAGAAATCAAATCAGATATCACAGCTGACCCGAAAGAGCTTCTATCTAAAAGACACTAAAATAATTATATTAATGTCCCCGAAATACTCAAGAGACGTGTAAAAGATGTTCATATAGTAGAGACTCGAGAAACGTTCATCTTATCATATTAGTTAATTTTCTACGTGGATGAAATTTTGTGCATCATGCCAGAAAATATGTATTAAGGGCGCTTGAAGAGGTGACAGATTTAGATGAGAGACGTCTTCCGTCGGGGGGATAGTCCCCACGGGTCGAATAAATATTGCCCTACCTATTGCCGGCATGGGAAATGTAAAAGCGTGAAAATATACACAGAAGATATTGCAGTGGACGATTTACAAGAGAAAGTAATTGAGTAATAATTAAATGTATATCATGAAAACGAATTGCAAAAACGTTTGTTTCCTTTAATTTACATTCAATTAGTGTTGTTATCAATGAAGCCGTTTGAAGGCCATTAAGCATGATATTTATTTGTGTAAATACTAGTTTTTAGTTGAGCTCCGCCCTTGTCTTATCAGAATTATTAATATTTATAAATAAAAATCTAGTGTGGTTACTCGAACCTTTGGGCAGAGATATTTTAATATTTATTTTTCTTAACGATTTTTATCAGAATGTTAAAAAATATCATTTTACTACCATAACACTGCCCCAGACGGCCCCATTTTCTAGGAAGCTTGCATATTACCCTGAACAGTTTAGTTTAGCTTCATTAAGACTGATAAGTTTAAACTTATTTATTTTACATTGGTTGTGAAACAAGTTAAGCCTATTCCAGCTGATATAAATCCCGCTCGATGGACTGCTTCCTGAGTTGCCAACCAGTACTCGTGTCGAATGTTGATCTGAAACTGCAGACGAATCTCCTTCCTGGTGGGATTCGAACCCTCCGTATCCGGATCTGGAGTCGTGCGCTCTACCCTAGACCACTGTTTATCCTAATAATTTGTTTATTTGCTATAAGCATTGTAAAATGTTTCATGCAAATTAATATTCGTATTCGTAATAATAACAATCAATTAAGATTGATTATTTATTTGTTTGGTTTACGCTCTCAATGATCTTGCTGACAATAACAAAGAACAAAAAATTTATTTTTATTTAACACCAGTTGAAACAATTTCTAAAGCTATTTGTGACTTGTTTGTGACTATTACAATATAATAAAAAAAATGATGCGCATTGTTAGAACCACAACGCGTTTTAATAAAGCAGATTGCATATGAACGCTGGGCATAAATTATTTGAAATCGACTTCTGATAGATGATGGTGATTTAAATCACCAAAATCACCAATGAAATTCCTCCGAATTGCGAGATGATCATATCAAAAGTGTATTTCAACGTTCAATAATTTATCAATACTCACTTAACCACATCTTTCCAGCAGTATCTATCAAGATCATCGACAATGGCGAGCGTAAAGCATAGATCATAATTTTACAATATCAAAGCGATTTCTGTGTATTTTATCATATTTTATTTATGAAAATACAAAGTAATTTAGATTTTCATTGCTATTTTAATGTCTGTTCAATAGAATAGCATTCCATTCTAATGGGGTGTATCGTAAAAATGACGTGTCCGTGAGAATCACAATACGGAGTCTGGGGTGTGAATCATCCGTTCTCTTTCATCTTTCAATGCAAGAGATATTGCCGGATCCTTAAATTTGATGAGTTGTCCATATTCGCGAAATGGTACATAATTAGCCCATAATCAAAACAATTTACGTCTCCCCTAACGCGACCGACTCGAAACAAATTTCCGACGTTAGGTCCGATTTTTGTTATAATTTCGGGTGCCGTCCTAAAACGAACAAAGAATAACGCAAATGTTTCAATTATAAAATAAAACAGTTAAAAACTCATTATGACAAGTTGCAAGATGAGTCGTATCAGGACGAATCGCGATAGAAGCAAGATAGCTCATTTGGGTTTGATATATATTCTAATAAATTTCTAATTTTTTATCACCGAAATACCATAAAAGAAAGAATACTGGTTCACATACGAAACGAGACAAAGCCACGAAATCCGGTGTCCACAGACTAATTAGCTTCTAATGCTGCGTATTCTCAGTTTTAAAATGAGTCTTTGGTGCTGTGAAAAGAGAAAATCCACTGCAGCTGTGTCAAGATGGATGTCGAGTTACACAATAGTGTTAAGTATAACAAGGGCTGAAGAATATAACACTGATGAACCAGTCTTAAATCCGAAGCTTCTGATTGGCTGAAATAGAGACAAGTCTCCATTTCAGGCAATGAGATCCTTGAGATTTGGGACTAGATGGATGTTCAGTAACACAAGATATTGTTAAGTATGACCAGGGCCCAAGATCATAAAATTAAGTTTTGAGATCAGTCTCAAATCTCAAGGATCTGATTGGCTGAAATGGTGACTGGTCGCCATTTCAGCCTATCAGATGCTTGAGATATGAGACTGATCTCCAGATTTAGTTTTATGATCTTGGGCACTGCTCAAACTCGATTTTTTTATCTCAACATAGTTATTCAAAATTTAAGTACAGAGTTAAATTAATTAGAACTACCAACCGCCGATTGCTCGAACTACCGATATCTAGATCAATATCGGCGGGTACTTAGAGTTCGAGCCATCGAAGTTTGAGTGTACATGTAAAGTTTTTGTCCTTGAAATAGGTTTTAAAACTGAAACAATTTTTATCTATTACCACGGAAATATTTCAAATTTCACAATGCGCTCTCGAGTTATTCTAGAGTATATGCTCGAGTTCAAACTCGGATTTGTGAGTTTCCACGCAAACAATATTATTTGCGCATTTTTTAATCTAATGAAATTATGGATAAAAAAATCATAAAAAAGAATTTAAAACAGGAACAGATTATAAAAACTTCTTCTCAAAAACTAAAATCATGTGTATCGTCAAAATTTTAAAAGTATCAGCTTGAATTGAGTTTAAAATTCATATAAATATTTTTTCACAAATTCTCACTTTAATTTAAAACTGAACATGTATTCATGTACTCGTATTTTGTGATTTCGCTAATGACATAGAACCTGCCTTTTTCTCATGCGATATTCTCTTTCCGTTCCTCCATATATACTCGTACACCTTTATGGCATGAGCGAACCGTGTAGATCCAGATCAGCCATCAGATCAGGATTTCCACTATTCGCCATTTGATTGATAAGGCTATTTCTGACCAAAAGCGAACATTGTAGATGGCACGGATATTCCAGCTGATCAGGATCTACACTGGTCGCACACGCGTTTGTACGCGTATATATTGAATAAAAGGTTAATATTTTGCTTGTACAAGTTGTGGATTGTACTATGTTTAAATGGCAGTCCAAGGGAGACAATTGCGATATCCTGAACAGAGAAACAACCTAAATACCCCGATCTTTGAATAAGTCAGAAAAATGAACTAACAGAAGATATCTATTTAAACAAGCGAACAAACCTTCATACAATGTCATACAGAAATCATCAGAAACGGCGGTTCGTCCAGCTAAAGTGCTTTCTACTCAAACATGACGCGCCATCCAAACATGACGTGCCATCCAAACTATCAACAGCGAAATTAAGAGGCAACATTTTTATTGCGTATATTTCACAAGAGTTGGAAAATTTTCGCATACAATCTAGTAAAAGCACAGTGCTAACTTCTTTAAGGAGTTTATATACTTACACACGCGCGCGCACACGTACGCACGCCCCCCCCCCCCCCCCACATACCCACACACATATAATTATATGAACGAATAAACAGTTTTGAAACATGACTGTACCAGAGTGTTTCCATTCATCGTATGATAACATTATTCAAAATATTAAAATTGCCAAAAAAACCCACTATTTTTGACATTGTTTAACTGTGTGAAAAATCACTAATATCCAAACGTTTTTTTTTCGGAAAATTCCTCGACAATTAGGCATGTTTAACATTCCATGTAAGCAATGAATAAGATGCTGAATTATGATAGCTAAAACAGATATCTTCAAACGCGTGAGTCATCAGTTGATCAAACGAAATAATTGAGCACTCGATCACGAGAATAACTCGCTTTAAAGTTTTCGGGTGGAGAAACTGTTATTTAATTTTTAAATCATTCATTGGCAGTGATGATAGAAGAAATTATTATAGCCATAGTAATTTGTATGAAAAATATTAAGTGTTGTTAGGTATATTTCTATCTAACACAGTTAAAACAAATATCCTGTATATCTAGGCTAAGCATTTTAACAATAATTTTATGTATCATAATCACACAGTTAAAAAAATCTTTTTTTTCTGTGCTTAGCATTTTTTACAATAATTTGATGTATCAAATTAAATAGACTGGGTTCCCGACGGTCTTGAGCTCTGGAATTCCGGAGTTAAAAACAAATATCTTGCATATCTGTGCTTAGCATTTTAACAATAATTTGATTTATCATAATCACACAGAAACTCGTCCTTGTTTTGAGCAGTTTATCACTATTATAAAGAACAAAAAATGCTTAATTTCGTGAAAATAAAAGAAATGGATACTTTAAGAGTTTCCAAAGAGAATGGCAGCTAACGGACCACTCCTCGTAGTGTAAGGAAATACACCTTGCCACTTCTGTGGTAGAGGTTCTAGGATCAAGTGCTAGCGAGAAGTTTGTATCGCAGCTACTGTTAAAAGGGAACTCTTTTAATACTTATCTATTATTTTAACATCAACACCATTAAAGTTTCCAAATAATATAAAATCAGACAATTTCGCGAGGGTTTAATTTTCGCTTAAATTCGCGTGTTCCGTTATTCATGAAAACGTATGCTCGTGAACAAGTATCTTTTCGCCACTTAGGTATAGTGTGAAGAAGCAAAAAATGAATAAATCAGGATTAGAATGTTTTTATTTTTCTAAAATAATGTTGACCGCTCACTCGTTTTAACGAAATGCTAACTCGTAAGTCAATGGAACGAGATACAATGCCGTGAAAAGGAGTAAGTCAGCCAATCAGAATGTTTGAATTATATATGAATAAAACAAGCATTTTGATTGGCTAACTTTCTCGCCCCCACGATTGAGTATCTCGTTCCCTCGAGTAAAATCTCGTTCTCACGACTTAGTATCTCGTTCCCACGTCTTAGTTTTTCGTTTCCACGACTTATTATCTCATTCCCTCCAGTTATTTTCTCGTTCCCACGACTTAAGTAATCGTTCCTACGTCTAAGTTTCTCGTTCCCACGACTTAAGTAATCGTTCCTACGTCTAAGTTTCTCGTTTCCACGACAACGTATCTCGTTCCCACGAGTTAGTATCTTATTCCCTCGAGTAAGTATCTCGTTCCCTCGAGTAAGTAAGTCGTTGAAACGAGATAAAAAAAAGTGTCGTGCACCCCTGTGCCACCGTATTTAAGCGAAACAACACATAATTTTGTTTTAAAACTAAGGCATTAGGCCCTACTATTTTTTAAATAAAGATTATCCGCGCATACCCATGAATCAACGAGCGTACCATACCCAACTGTTATAAGGTTCTAACATTTAAAAGATCGAACCCGGGACCCCTCTGGCCTTTTTCTCCCATTAATTGGTGGTAAAACCTGGTATGCAGCATTAAGTATATAAAAACTATTTATATTCTTTGTATCATTCACATGAAAATACCTTTATTAAGAATACCTGTACCTGTATTATAACCTGTAAAATACCTGCATTTAGAAATAACGTGCCAGTAACTTTCATAACTTAAAAAAGAATCTCATTAAAAGTATGTCAGTAAGGATCGAACCCAGAACACTTTCCGTACTACCGTAAGAAAAATGTGTGTGTGTGTGTGCGTGCGTGCGTGCGCGCGCGCGCGCGCGTGCGTGCGTGCGTGCGTGCGTGCGTGCGTGTGTGTGTGTGTGTGTGTGTGTGTGTGTGTGCGTGTGTGTGTGTGTTTCATGAAAAAGGCGGGATAATAAAATTTCGTTTCAAAATATACGAGTTGTTTCGCTTATACCATAAAGAAATTAAGTTTATCTTATACGTTTATATGAAAAAAAAACGATAATTTAGTGTTTTAATGTGTTTTAAAAAAATAAGATTTAGATTCTCATGGCTAATAAAGGTGTAGAGCAATGTAGACCCTAATGAGCCCGCACAAAATTTAAGTCAGCTTATTATCGATACTCCTTGCTTAAAACGTTATCGTTTTAAATGTGTGACTCTTCGCGATTGTGGAGATGGAGAACCAGTGTAGACCCATATATAATACACTTTTACATTATTCACTATTTTGTGAACGGCATTGTACACTTATTATCACTTATAATAATATCTTATTTGATATTTTCACTGAAATGTAAAATTTGCATAGATATAAAGAACAGAGACTGTTATGCCAAAAACGTTATGATCAGATAGAGTTCACCACCTGTATAAACTAAATTTCCATGTCCAGCTTGCAGTGCTAGCGTGTTACCGTTCTTTCATATGAACATATAAGAAATGCCCCAATTCGTTACGGTGTAAGCGAAATAACTCATACTCTGACAGATAAATTTTTATTTTTGCACAATAACGGTTCATTATACATAAAATAAAAGTTTTATTATCTGTGATGGTATTTTCCTCCGTGGTGGAGAGCTATGTTCTTCGCCGGTCGCAGATATGAAATGTCCCGGGTTTAATACCAGCAATATATAAAATATTTTTGCTTGGTAGTTAAGAAGTAATTAAGCGAATTAATTAAAGAAAATAAAATTTAAGAATTCCATCTCCACTCATGGTTAAATTATAGCAATGTCTATATCAATTGCAAAACTTAGTATGTTGCAAGAAAATTCCAAACCGGTTTTATATTTTGAAATTTTCAGTAATCATAATTCTAGTGAGACGCATGTCCATGCAGAAATATGCTTATGATACAGTACAAATACTTCCGTACTGTGTTATGGTTCCAACACTTTGAAACGTAAAATTTAATTCAAAGAAAGATTTGTTTTTAAATACCAATGTACATGTATAATGTTATAATTAAGTTATTACAACTACATCGATAAGGATCGAACCTGAAACTTTTTCCTTACTAGGCCGGTGTACTTACCATTGTGCCACTTAAGAAAAATGTCAGATTATGTTATTTATTTCCCTTATATAATTGTTTCATGAAAAAAGCAGGAAAATACAATTTCATTTCAAAATATACGAGTTGTTTCGCTTATTAAGTTTTTCTTATATGTTCGTATGAAGGAACGATAACTTAGTGTTTTTATTTGTGTTATAAAAATAAGGTTTAGATTCTCGCGACCAGCAAAGGTGTAGACTAGTGTAGACCCATATTAGCATGCCCAAAATTAAAGTTAGCTTATTATCGATACTTCTTGCTTAAAAAATAAAACTTTATCGTTTAAAATGTGTGATTCTCCGCGATTGTCGAGATGGAGAACCAATGTAGATCCATATATGATATCCTTTTACATTTATTCACTATTTTGTGAACGACATTGTACACTTATTATCACTTATGATACTATCTTATGTAAACGTTAAATTTGAAGAGGTCTAAAGGCCAGAGACTCTGTTATGCCACAAACATTACGACCAGATGGAATTCGCCACCTGTATAAACTAAATTTCCATGTCCAGCTTGTAGTGCTAGCGAGTTACCGTTCTTTTATATGACCATAAAAGAAATACCCCAAGTCCGTTACAGTGTAAGCGAAATAACTCGTACTCTGAAAAGTATTGTTTAATTTTCGCGCCGTAACGGTTCATTTACGTATATAGAAGTTTTATTATCTTTCTCAGTAATTTACTCCGTGGTGGAGAGGTATGTTCGCCGGTCTCCGATATAAAGGGCCCCGGGTTCAATACCAGTAATTAACAAATAATTTTGCTTTGTAGTTAAGAATAAATCTAGCGAATTAATTTTAATAAATTAAAATTTAAGACTTCCATCTCCTCTCATGGTTGAGTTATACTAGAAGCAATGTCTATACCGATCGCAAAACTTAGTATATTGCAAGAAAATTCGAGACCGGTTTTATATTTAGGAAATTTCAGTAATCAACACGAACAGTAAGTTTAACATTTCAGTTTAGATAATAAAATTGATAGCTTTCGTTTTAATTTGGTGTGGGAAAGCGATTGGATAGTGCGTTGAATTAACTCTGGATACTGTAGACTGGAGAGAACTGGTCAAATGAAATCTGACCAGCTAATGGCATTGAAGATGTGTATTCTTGATCCGGACTCGAATCCAAGGTTCTCAGATCAAGCATACAGCTACTCTGCCAATATAAGTTGAAATTTGAGGCATGACAAAGCCGTGTTTACCAAAAGCTATCTGAATAATACTTCATTTACAACAAATAAAAATTATTACATTTCATAAAAAAATGAGGTATAGTGTAGAATGATTTAAATAGGAAGCATGGCGAAGCCGTGTTTACCTCTAAATATTTATTTCAGATTTTAGGAATAATTGTCAAAAAAGTAACTGTTACAAGTTCAAATGTGTTGCACGGTGAAGCCATGTTGACCATTAATTAATTGGTATTTGAAAATTTATTTATTTTTCGCAGTCCAATAGTTTGTGTCGAGCTATTGTATACATGCCTGGGTCCAGATGTTTGAGTTTAACAATTTTCTTATGATCGCTCACTAAGAAAATAAATTAAGTCATTGGAAAGTATATGCGTGCAATGGGCAAATTAATATTGTTTATGTTCACCGCCATGTGCATACCATCGTTTGGGATGGTTCAAAATTGTACTGTTTATTGGTGTAAATATTGAGTTGCGCTCACAACCCGGGGCTAGGCGGCGTGGGCAGTCATAAGCGTTTCAATTACTGCCCATGAACAGGCTCAATCAAACCGAGCCTGCAATATTTTTCATATTTATCGTGGTCGAGGGTCTTCAAAGTTCCCTGTTCATCTATTTGAATATTCAAAGAATATGACAAGCTTTGCTACTTGCTCTGTCATTGGTGTCACCAGTTTCCAACTCAGAATTTTAGGTGTTGTGGAATGATGTTTTACAATCTACCTTGCTAACTAGATTTTTATGAGTCTATATTTCTAATACCATCAGTCAGCCTACATATATATTACTTCCACCACTAATTCCTGCAATAGAAGGTGCTGCTTTGGAAGTTGATGTCAATGGACAAGAAAAAGAATTGTCTATACAATTATACTGTGTGATTGTGATATAAATAATACACAAAAACGTTTTATGTAGACCTCATTGAAGAACAGTAACTGAACAACTCCATCAGTATAATTTTTTATGAATATAATTTGGTGTTAAATGGAACCATAGAAAATAGGAATAGACTCATTCAGCATTTGCTTTTCTATTCATGGACTAATTTGAATGTTTCATTCTATTCGAATAATAAATTGCTCTATTGTCACTCATAGTATTATCTTAAGTCCTCAGACCCAAAAGTATGTTTGTTGATTTCAAGCTTGAAATACGCCGCTGAACATGAAATGGTATTAATCTGAAAATACCGCATTGAAGGTGATGATGTGTTACTTACTGTCATTATATATTTGTTTATTGAAAAAGGCGGGTAAATAGAATTTCATTTCAAACTGTACGAGTTGTTTCACTTATAGCGCAAGGAAATTAAGTTTTCACTGTATGTTCATATGAAAGAACGATAACTCCATTGTTTCATTTTTAGAATGCTATAAATTTTAGATTCTCACAGGTTGCAAAGGAGTTTATCCATTGTAGACCCAATGTAGACTCGTACTATCCTGCCAAACACAAAAGTAAGCTGATTTTCGAAACTTCTCGTTAAAAACCTATTACGTTAACGGTTTAATTTTGGATTCTCCGCGTTTGCTGTGATGTAGAACCAATTTAGATCCATGCATAATATACAATTACATATATACATCATTTTGTGAACGATATTATTCACTTTTAACACAAAAAGGCATGATAATATCTGATTTAAAGCTTTACATTTTTCACTGAAAGGTTAATTGCATAGATTAAAAGACTCCATACCCTGTTAGGACAACATTACGAACAGGTAGAATTCGCGACTTGTATAAACAAAATTTCCATGTCCAGCTTTCAATGCTAGCGTATTAACGTTCTTTCATATAAACATATAAGATATACCCAATTTCGTTACAGTGTAAGCGAATAAACTCGTACTCTGAAAAACAATGTTTTATTTTTTGCACCTTTACGGTTCATATACAATATAAAGCAGCTTTGTTTTCTTTATAGGTATTTTCCTCCGTGTTGTATAGGTATGGTCGCCGGCCTCGATTATGAAAGGTACCGGGTTCAATACCAGCTATAAACCGATAAGTTTTTCTTCCTTGTAAAGAATCAGAGCGAATTAACTAAATTAATTACGATTATTTTACGAACTCCCTTCTTCTCTCTTGGTGAAAGTACAACCGTGTCATTGACAAATGGTATAATCCAAATGTTGTCCAGATTACTATTCTTCGTTTTATGGCTATCAATCATGGACCTTGCAACACACCCGCCCAGGCAACAGCCTGAGTAACATACTATGTGCTACCGTGCTGTTAAGGTTACAATTCTTTAAGGTGGAACGCGACACTTTATGAATTTTCGAATTTATTTATACAATTTCGTATGGTATTTATTGAAGATGACTCCAGCATAAATCCGCAAACCGTTCGATTAATCAAATAGTTGTTAAGATATTTACATTCAAAGTTAGCTACATGTATCAACGCAAGTTTCCTGCAATGACGTCAACGACGCTCGTCGAACACCTTTTGTGGGCTGGCTGAATATTGGGTTTTCAATTTCATTTTTTCTTTCACAGACTGTGAATTGGCGATGAAAATACCTTTCCGGTGATATAAGATTTAACATATTGTGAACAGTTTTGACAATGTCGTGTACCGTTAAAAGCCGTTTTCGCGTTAGTGCCATCTGATCTGGATCTAAAATTTGTGATTACTGGTCAGAAAAAAAAGATTATAAAAGCGAACAGTTTAAATCCTAATCGGATCGCACAGATGTGCCAGCTGATATGGATCTAAACTGTTCGCCCAAGCTATGAAGGTATATCTATGGAGTAAAGGGTTAACAGAAGCCTTCATCCAGATAATACATGGAAACCCTTATTTCCACTACCATTTAGACAAGATGAAGGTCTTTGTGAGTGAACCAAGTTCTTTTGCTTTTTCGTAAATGGATACATGTATGAGAATCATGGCACTGATTATTCTCAATAAGCAAAATCGCTTCGCTGGTTTTCAGTACTTTCAGTACTTTGATTTAAAAGTGTCATGTTTCATTCTTTCAGACCACCTTGCCATGCATTTGTTGGTAGAAACCGGTAAACCGGTAAACAAATGTTTGGGCGACGTTTATTTTGCTCAAGGTTAAATGCAAAATTCTTCCAATATTGACGCGATATAAACGGAATACAAACTTTGAACACATTTCATTTTTCAGGAATTATTATTGGGTGAGTATCCTCATAATTTAACTTGTCCGTAAATGCATTAAACCGTGCAATAACTTACTAAAAAGCTTGGTGCGAAGGTGAATGAAAATGAAACATTAACATGTTAGATCTAACAAATGCTCGATGGTGCACATGCTAAAATAATGTCTTTGAATGTTTGAGAAAACGGCAGCAAAATGATAATGGAAATTAAATGTCGATGAAAATGCTTTTTAACAGGAGTAGGGCGCTTTTTCTCTGATCAAAATCGGCCCAAAAATTACTGTTCTCAGCTTCTCTGCTTATTTCTATAAGCAAAAAACCTACCTGAAGCGAGTGATTTTGGTGTGCACGACATTCTAAAAGTCACGTGTCTAGCTACCAGGTATACGCGTGGCGATTTATAATTGATATAAACAATTTAGAATTTAACCCCAAATATTTATATATTTTTAGTTTCACTGAGAAGAAGCTATGGGGTCATCTCCTTCAAAAGTTAAGACAGCCTGTAATGGTAAGTACCCATAGTGCACATGCCCCTATATTCCCAAGTTTAAAGCTTGTATGCTGTTAGTAGTTACGTGAAATATTTGAATCCTTAAGTGACAGTTTAATAGTTGGATTCAAGGGAGTATAAACAACCGAAAAAGAAGATTTTAGGAATGTTAAAGTAAAATCTGTGTTGAAGAATATATTTCGGCTTTCCACCACCTTAAATATAAATTAAATGTGATGTTTCTAAATATGATGTTTTAATTAACGTCCACCTGCCGACAAATAAAACCTGGCTTAAACATATGATATTTCGTCAAACTGACGTCCATCACACACAGCTATGCGCCACTTTCAGTTTTACTAAAATATTACACAATATTTAAGATAAAAATTTTCAACATTAAAAAACATGCAAAATTATTAAAATGTTTTGTTTCCACTTCTTTTGTACACTGTGTATTTTCAAATAGTTACTTTTTTATCAGTCTTTGCATTTCAAACAATCACGTTTACTTTGATTATAGGGCCCAAGATCATAAAATTGAAATTGGAGACCAGACTCAAATCTAAAGCATCTGATTGGCTAAAATGGCAACCAGTCGCCATTTCAGCCAATCAAATTTGAGTCTGGTCTCCAGCTTTAGTTTTATGATCTTGGGCCTAGGTCTGCGCAACTTGCAACTCTAGGTAAAATAAACTGGTTTCTGAGACACCTGAATTACTGTCCGAGTCACCTGAATTACTGTATTCTAACCTTTTGCAAATCACCGTTTTATTTTTGTTGTTCAAGGTAGTAATGTACTGCAAGACTGCATGACAAATGCATGCGATCATGTTTATTTTAACTTTTGGGAGAAAACAATAGTCTGACAAAAATGTAAAACTTATACTAATTGAATTCTTTCAGAGTTAAAAGAAAACCTGATTGGATTTTATCGCAATCATCACAGCAAAATCCAGCTGTCGCCTTTTGTAGAAGGGAACGATGTTGATTTGGTGGTTTATTACGTTGAGCCCCCAATGACGGCCATAGATCTGCAACGCAAGTTTGGCAACCCACAGAAGTCACCGGTAAAATTTAGCAAACAATTATTTTATCGAGATGACAACCATGTTTTCAAAAATATTTACGTAACTGCTGGTCCTGGCCTCGGGAAAACTGCTTTCAGCCAAAGGATTTGTATGGCTTGGTGTCAAGCACACGATCACGTGACTGCGCTAGTTGACAGGTTCGAGCCCGATGAAGTATTAGCATTTCTGGACTTCGAGTTTCTATTTCTGATTCCGCTACGGGACGCCCACAAGTCACAATGCTATTTGGATGAAATTATTCGTAACTATTTACAAAGACATCTTCCATGGGGTCCTTATCTCAATATGTTGGACACCATATTTAACAAAAGTTCGTGCTTGATATTGTTGGACGGTATGGACGAGTGGTCCCATCCCGAGTCATGTTCCACAGGCGATAATGCCCGAGAGATTCCACACAGGAAATTCCGCAAGAACTGGACGATTCTTACGACCACTCGTCCGTGGAAGTTCGATGAAATACGTTTAGCTTCTCATCAGATAGACCGGCACGTGGAGATCAATGAACTTGACGAGGAATCATCCCATCAACTAGTCGTCAATGGCGTCCGTTTGCTTAACCAAAGCTTGCCGAATGATAAACAAAAGTACGTTGAGGATTTTTACAAGACAATATCTTTAATAAAGCTCGGAGAAATACGCAATGTTCCATATATTTACCTACAATGTGTATGCTTGTGGTTCGAAGAAAAGGACATTGGCTGTTCTAAATGTAAAATTTATATAAACGTTATAGAGTTGACTTTGAGGCGAGGAATCGAGAAAATAAAGTCAGGACTTTCCCTACCACCAACACAAGCCGACAGCGGAATACATGTTCCAAAGTGCATCTTGGGAACGCGATATTGTAAGCAACACCTGCCACTGTTGTTGAAGCTTGGCAAGATGGCGTTCTATGCGCTCTTTGACGTTGAAAACAGACAACGCTTAGTACTTGACGTCACGTTCGCCATGAAGTATCTAGAGCAAGAAGAAATGAAGTTTTGCTTGAAACTTGGACTATTGTCCCAAAATAAAGTTTATGGGCAGCTCACTGAAAGGATCAGTAATGTATCCTTTCTTCATAAAAGTATTCAAGAATGCTTTGCAGCTTTATACATGCAGTCTTACAACCGTATTGCAGAAGAAGTGAAAAACATAGTCGTACAAACTTGTACGTCGCTTTCATCCATTCTTAACATGTCGAACGTGTTCATTTTTCTCAGTGGATTCCGGTCCGGTGTATATAGTGAGCTGTCTTCCTTGATCATGCAATGTGTGTCAGAGGACCAAAATATAAAGAAATACAGAACACGTCTTTTTTTCAGAACAACTGACCCCGAATATGGTATTATGTTTAGTTTTCAGACTATGCAGGTTGACTGTGTAGAAGAAATGTTGGCTAATGGACACGTATTCAGCAATCTGCCTTTAGAGGACATCTTAATCAATGAAGAATCAAAACATGAAACCTACACATCTGTCTTACATAAACTGGTGCAGGGAAATCAGGGTAATATTAAATCATTATCTATCCGCTATTGTGAAAACACAGAAGTGACACAGATCCTTAAAACGCTTGATCTGCAGTATCTTCACTCCCTGTACAAACTCGAGTTACTAGGTGTTGCTAGGCAACCAGATGTAGAGCAGCTACTCCGGCAGTCGCTGAGCACGTTACAATATTTGCATTTAGATTATAGTAGATATAAACAGGGACAGTATTTTAGAGAAATGACTGTGTTATCCAAGGTATGTGAGGAGATGATTCTCGGTATGCCATTACTGAAGAGTCTCGGTCTTAGCTGTCTCATAGTAACACACAATCAGCTGGAGAACATAACCACCTTCCTCACATCACGTGTCACAATGATACAGATCAGCATACTCAATATCACCTGCAGTGATCATGATCAGTCCTGTCCTGGTGTTCAGTTCCACCTGTCAGGACATGATAACCTCCAGCAGTTTGGTCTGATCAATGTGCCTGTATCCCAGCTACAGGTGAACACACAACATCTGGAGGCGTGTTGGATAGGAGGATTATCCTCCAATTTGATCACACCCTGTCTCACATCTCTTCCAGCTGCACACAACTTACACACACTTTATTGTAGAAACATCACAGATTCTGTTATACCGACTCTCATTACAACTGTTCCAGCGTTATCACAGCTGGAGGAACTTTACATCGACCGCACAGATCTCACAGACAGTAGATTAGATCCGACAGACATGACGAGACTCCGATACATTCAGCTGTATAATGTATCAATGACGAGCTCGGCTCTCCGAGCACTGTCTCGTACTGTCACTGCTCTGTCACAGACAGTCACTGTACGGTTAGCAGACTGTACAGTGACACCAGAGTCGGAGTACGAGACGGTGAAAGTGGAGATCCGAGAGTCTGACATACTCACTGTCATCTATGACGAACAGGGTGAATATTTTAACGAATTTACCTTAAGAAAGGAAAATTGTTAAATGAGACAGCGGGATTTTTTCTAAAAAGATACCTAATCGAGTCATAACAAATTAAATAACGTTGTATTTATTATAACTCTACTGAACAAATTATTCACTATGATCTACAATATAATATAAAATAGTAATACATATCTCAGAACTTGTATTTGTTTTGACCATAAATTTGACTAGACTGGGGTAAAATTATACTATTCATTAAGGGCCTGCCACACTCCTCCCAATTCTATTAATCGATAAAAAGAAAATTATCAAAATCTCAATAACGGCAAACTGCTGTTAATTGAAACTTTGCACAAATGTATGTTATTAATGTATCTTTATTTTACAGATGGTAAGACACGTTAGAAAAGTAAAGAACAATAGCGAGATCAAAATATTCCCTCAACTTCTATTTACATAAATTCACAAAAACTAAAGAACACAAAACATCATTTTAAATGCCCACATGAGTAATATGATACTGACAACAATTTATTGTGCCCTCGTGATTTACATATGTAAACTTTACGAGATATTAGTAAAAGTGTGTTTGACCTTCAATTTCCTGGTCGCGTAAACTGATGACAATCACTGATTTCGCTTTTAATAGTTGAAAGTTTTTTACAAAGTACACAACATTTTCTTGTCAGTATCATTGCGCTCACGAGGGAATTTAAAATTATGTTCTGCATCCCTTAGTTTTTGTGAATTTATGCAAATAGAATTCAAGGAATTTTTAGGTCTAGCTTTGTTTCTTTACTTTTCTAACATGTCGTTCTGTATGCAAAATAAAGTTACATTAGTAACATTCATTTGTGCAAAGTTTCATTGAACGGCATTTTGCCATTACTGAGATTTGATGATTTTTACTTTATCGATAAATAGAATTGGGAGGAGTGTGGCAAGCCCTTAAACATTACATGTACACAACAATTTTAATGACCTCAATATTATGTGAGATTCGATACCGTCCTCATCCTACATAAGTAACAGAACAATCAATCCATATTACTCAGGTAATTCGTGCACACATTTCTGTAACCCTATTAAACAGATGACACTGAACATTTCTATTGTTTGATGACATAAATGCAGTTATTTACCTTAAACATAAATTTTTCCACTAGTGACATTTAGAAACAGAACAATTATTTCATATACGTTTTTGTTTATTCTATTTATTTACTTTAAAATTAATTATTTTATTCCACTAGTGACATTTAGCAACAGAACAATGAATCCATACAACTCCGGTAATTCATGTACCCTTTTTGTACTCTTGACACTGGACATTTCTTTAGTCTGGTCACATAAAATGCAGACTAACTTACCTTAAAAACAATTATTTTATTTCACTAATGACTAGTCCAAAAACAATCATGAAAGAAATGCCATAAAAGGGAACATATTGAGGGTTGCACGCAAGATTGTCGTAACTACATTTAAATAAAGAAGGAGTTACGACAGTTTTGCATGCAACCCTTGAATTATATTCTTAAAGGCATATTAATTCAATTTCTACTCAGTTTGAACTTGAACAGTTATGGTCATATCATGAACAAAGCAGTAACATTCTTAGTAAAAACAAACAAGAGGGCCATGATGGCCCTATATCGCTCACCTGAGTACAAAAGTACTCTCAGCTTTACCCAAGGGCCTACATTTAAATAATGCTGGTAAAGGTTCTCTTCACAATACTCAAAACGAAATAATTAAAGGTCTAGTCGCATTAGTTTCAGAGAAAAATGATTATTTATGTTTTCCTATATAAATCAATGTAAACTAAGAGAACCCTGGGGCGTGGCCAATTTTGGCCCAGGGGACATAATTTGAACAAACTTGGTAAGTATCCACTAGACAATGCTACATACCAAATATCTAAGCTTAAGGCATTGAGGTTTTCAGTAAGAAGATTTTTAAAAATTGCCTTTTTACATATTAAGGGCCCCCGGGGCGGGGCAAATATTGACCCCAGGGCCAACATTTAAACAATGTTGGTAAAGGGTCTCTTCACAATACTCAACACGAAATATCTGTCTAGTCCTATTAGTTTCGGATAAAAATGATTTTTCATGCTTTCCTATATAAATCAATGTAAACTAAGAGAACCCTGGGGTGTCGCCAATTTCGACCCAGGGGACATAATTTGAACAAACTTGGTAGACATCCACTAGACAATGCTACATACCAAATATGTAAGCTTAAGGCACTGAGGTTTCCAGTAGGAAGATTTTTAAAGTTTTCCTTTTTTACATATTTAGGGCCCCCAGGACAGGGTCAATTTTGTCCCAAGGGCCAACATTTAAACAATGTTGGTAAAGGGTCTCTTCACAATACTCAACACCAAATATCTAAGGTCTAGTCCTATTAGTTTCGGAGAAAAATGATTTTCCATGTTTTTCCTATATAACTATATGTAAACCAAGAGAACCCTAGGGCGTGGCAGATTTTGGCCCAGGGGACATAATTTGAACAAATTTAGTAGACATCCATTAGACAATGCTACTTACAAAATATCTAAGCTGTACGCATTGTGGTTTGTGAGAAGAAGCTTTTTAAAGATTTCCTATATAAGTCCATGTAAAATGAAGTGACCCCTGGGGCAGGGCCAATTTTGACCCCAGGGAAATAATTTGAACAATCTTTGCAGAGTTCCACTAGAGGGTGCTAAATGCCAAATATCTAAGCTCTAGGCCTTGTGGTTTCAGACAAGAAGATTTTTAAAGTTTTTCCTATATAAGTCTATATAAAATGAAGTGACCCCTGGGGCGGGGCCAATTTTGACCCCAGGGAAATAATTTGAACAATCTGTGTAGAGTACCACTAGAGGATGCTTAATGCCAAATATCTAAGCTCTAGGCCTTGTGGTTTCAGACAAGAAGATTTTTAAAGTTTTTCCTGTATAAGTCTATATAAAATGAAGTGACCCCTGGGGCGGGGCCAATTTTGACCCCAGGGAAATAATTTGAACAATCTTTGTAGAGTTCCATTAGAGGGTGCTAAATGCCAAATATCTAAGCTCTAGGCCTTGTGGTTTCAGAAAAGAAGATTTTTAAAGTTTTCCTTAATAAGTCTATATAAAATGAAGTGACCCATGGGGCGGGGCCAATTTTGACCCCAGGGAAATAATTTGAACAATCTTTGTAGAGTTCAACTAGAGGTTGCTAAATGCCAAATATCTAAGCTCTAGGCCTTGTGGTTTCAGACAAGAAGATTTTTAAAGTTTTTCCTTTCGGTTGCCATGGCAACTAGAGTTCTGCATGGAATTGATTTCTTTGAACAACTTTGTAAGAGCTTCATGCAAGGAACATCCGTGGCAAGTTTCATCAATTTTGGCCCAGGGGTTTAAGAGGAGATGTTGTTTAAAGCAAAAATTGACGACGCACGACACACGACGGACACAGGGCGATCCTAAAAGCTCACCATGAGCACAAGTGCTCAGGTGAGCTAAAAATTTGAATAACTAACATATTTTCTGAGAAGCACAGAACCAGCTTTTATCATTAATGCATTAATATAAGGGTCTACAATTACAGTTATACAATGGTAAGGGTTTACATTATGAAAACATATATTGGTCTACACTTTAGTGGCCAGATATGGGTCTACACTTAAGAATTCAGATCATGGTCATTCTGTAATTCGTATACACCAGACTCAAGTTCAGAATCTACACTTATTTGTATTCTGGTAATAATTTCCTGTACATACACTCGAGGAATGAAACAGCATTGTGAGTACATTTTTATACAGTGATTTAGTGATTAATCTAAACTGGCCCTTCGGAAAATGTCATAAATTCATAATTAGGTGAAAATTGCACAAAAAACTATTGCAACTCATCTTCCATCTTTTTACTGAAAACACTTGCAAATTTTCTTTAAAATTACTTAAAAATACAACATTACAATGAAAATAAGAATTTAAGTTATTTTACTGTTCGTTTTACGACAAAAACATTAGACTGGTGTGTTTCCTTACACTATTAATAATCAACTGAAAAAAAACATGATTGTCTTGTTTCAAAACTTACAAATAACACAATCACAATCAAGTAACAAACTATGGTGTAATGCAACTCAAACAAATCACATATTTTCCAACTGGAAATCTTTTACAAGTGTGTATGTATGGTCAATAGCTACACTGTAGTTTGTACAGGCAGCAAATAAAAAAACTCCCCGGGCAACGATTCTCTGATCTGGCCTGTCAATAATTCTGGACTTGCTTCATAGATCTAAACATTTCAGCTACAGTGTTTAAGATGTTCTTCATCAAAATGTCACTGGCTGTCTGAAATTACAAAACATTTGAAACTGAAGATTACTCAGGTTCACAAAAACAACTCAAGTTTTGTATTAAAACTGTATTTATTTTAATCTGATGAAAAAACAGTTCCTTCATTAAAAGCTGCATGTGAACTTATAATAGACTGTGCAGAGTACTTGGACCAACAGTCGCACACATTTTACGAAGAGATGCTGTAAAGAGTGTGACGTGATTTTTGATATACAAGATAGATACATGTAACTGTTTTTGCTAACCATATTATATCCAATCTTACCATTTTATATATTTTTATTCGAAACTCTGTTTCGATAAAGTACTGAAAAATATTTTAAATAAAATACTTTTGTGTTTGTTTTTCTGTTGTTTTATTTAAATTTCCCAACTTAATTATTTCAGTCATACAATTCTGTCTAAATTTGTCGCCAGGTTGTGTGTCTATGATATGCGCCAGATCGACTGCCTGTCAGTCAAACAATACTGTCTATAATGTGCTCCAGATCGACTGACTGTCAGTCACACAAAACTGTCTATAATGTGGGCCAGATCGACTGACCGTCAGTCACACAATACTGTGCGCCAGATCGACTGACTGTCAGTCACACAATACTGTCTATAATGTGTGCAAGATCGACTGACCGTCAGTCACACAATACTGTGCGCCAGATCGACTGACTGTCAGTCACACAATACTGTCTATGATATGCGCCAGATCGACTGTCTGTCAGTCACACAATACTGTCTATAATGTGCTCCAGATCGACTGACTGTCAGTCACACAATACTGTCTATAATGTGTGCAAGATCGACTGACCGTCAGTCACACAATACTGTGCGCCAGATCGACTGACTGTCAGTCACACAATACTGTCTATGATGTGCGCCAGATCGACTGCCTGTCAGTCAAACAATACTGTCTATAATGTGCTCCAGATCGACTGACCGTCAGTCACACAATACTGTCTATAATGTGTGCAAGATCAACTGACCGTCAGTCACACAATACTGTGCGCCAGATCGACTGACTGTCAGTCACACAATACTGTCTATGATGTGCGCCAGATCGACTGCCTGTCAGTCAAACAATACTGTCTATAATGTGCTCCAGATCGACTGACTGTCAGTCACACAATACTGTCTATAATGTGGGCCAGATCAACTGTCTGTCAGTCACACAATACTGTCTATAATGTGGGCCAGATCAACTGCCTGTCAGTCACACAATACTGTCTATAATGTGCGCCAGATCGACTGCCTGTCAGTCACACAATACTGTCTATAATGTGCGCCAGATCGACTGACTGTCAGTCACACAATACTGTCTATAATGTGCGCCAGATGGACTGACTGTCAGTCACACAATACTGTCTATGATGTGCTCCAGATAGACTGACTGTCAGTCACACAATACTGTCTATAATGTGCGCCAGATCGACTGACTGTCAGTCACACAATACTGTCTATAATGTGCGCCAGATCGACTGTCTGTCAGTCACACAATACTGTCTATAATGTGCGCCAGATCGACTGTCCGTCAGCCACACAATACTGTCTATAATGTATGGCAGATTGACTGACTGTCAGTCACACAATACTGTCTATAATGTTTGACAGATCAACTGTCTGTCAGTCAAACAATACTGTCTATAATGTTCGCCAGATAGACTGTCTGTCAGTCACACAATACTGTCTATAATGTGCACCAGATCAACTGACCCGTCAGTCACACAATACTGTCTTTAATGAACGCCAGATCGACTGACCTGTCAGTCACACAATACTGTCTATAAAATGCGCCAGATCAACTAACCATCAGTCACACAATACTGCCTATAATGTGCACCAGATCAACTGACCATCAGTGGCACAGTACTATCTATAATGTGTGCAGATCGACAGACCGTCAGTCACACAGTACTGTCTTAAATGAACGCCAGATCGACTGACTGTCAGTCGCACAATATTGTCTTTGATGAACACCAGATCAACTGTCAGTGGCACAGTATTGTCTTTAATGGATGCCAAATCAACTGACTGTCAGTGGCACAGTATTGTCTTTAATGAACGCCAGATCGACTGACCGTCAGTCACATATGACTGTTTATAATATGTGCCAGATCTTTGACCGTCAGTCACAAAATACTCTATAATGTGCGTTAGATCAACTGACCGTCAGTCACACAGTACTGTCTATATCGACTGACCAACAGTCACACAATACTGTCTGAAATGTATGCCAGATGGACTGACTGTCAAGTCACACAATACTGTCTATATCGACTGACCAACAGTCACACAATACTGTCTATAATGTGTGCCAGATCGACTGACTGTCAGTCACACAATACTGTCTATAATGTGCGCCAGATCAACTGACCGTCAGTCACACAATACTGTCTATAATGTGGGCCAGATCAACTGACCGTCGGTCTCATAATACTGTCTATAATGTGCGCCAGATCAACTGACTGTCAGTCACACAATACTGTCTATAATGTGGGCCAGATCAACTGACCGTCAGTCACACAATACTGTCTATAATGTGCGCCAGATCAACTGACCGTCAGTCTCAATACTGTCTATAATGTGTGCCAGATCAACTGACCGTCAGTCACACAATACTGTCTATAATGTGCGCCAGATCAACTGACTGTCAGTCACACAATACTGTCTATAATGTGTGCCAGATCAACTGACCGTCAGTCACACAATACTGTCTATAATGTGTGCCAGATCAACTGACTGTCAGTCTCATAATATTGTCTATAATGTGCGCCAGATCAACTGACCGTCAGTCACACAATACTGTCTATAATGTGCGCCAGATCAACTGACCGTCAGTCACACAATACTGTCTATAATGTGCACCAGATCAACTGACCGTCAGTCACACAATACTGTCTATAATGTGCGCCAGATGGACTGACTGTCAGTCACACAATACTGTCTATAATGTGCTCCAGATCAACTGACCGTCAGTCACACAATACTGTCTATAATGTGCGCCAGATCAACTGACTGTCAGTCACACAATACTGTCTATAATGTGCGCCAGATCAACTGACTGTCAGTCACACAATACTGTCTATAATGTGGGCCAGATCAACTGACCGTCGGTCTCATAATACTGTCTATAATGTGCGCCAGATCAACTGACTGTCAGTCACACAATACTGTCTATAATGTGGGCCAGATCAACTGACCGTCAGTCACACAATACTGTCTATAATGTGCGCCAGATCAACTGACCATCAGTCTCAATACTGTCTATAATGTGTGCCAGATCAACTGACCGTCAGTCACACAATACTGTCTATAATGTGTGCCAGATCAACTGACTGTCAGTCTCATAATACTGTCTATAATGTGCGCCAGATCAACTGACCGTCAGTCTCATAATACTTTCTATAATGTGCACCAGATCAACTGACCCGTCAGTCACACAATACTGTCTTTAATGAACGCCAGATCGACTGACCTGTCAGTCACACAATACTGTCTATAAAATGCGCCAGATCAACTAACCATCAGTCACACAATACTGCCTATAATGTGCACCAGATCAACTGACCATCAGTGGCACAGTACTATCTATAATGTGTGCAGATCGACAGACTGTCAGTCCCACAGTACTGTCTTAAATGAACGCCAGATCGACTGACTGTCAGTCGCACAATATTGTCTTTGATGAACACCAGATCAACTGTCAGTGGCACAGTATTGTCTTTAATGGATGCCAAATCAACTGACTGTCAGTGGCACAGTATTGTCTTTAATGAACGCCAGATCGACTGACCGTCAGTCACATATGACTGTTTATAATATGTGCCAGATCTTTGACCGTCAGTCACAAAATACTCTATAATGTGCGTTAGATCAACTGACCGTCAGTCACACAGTACTGTCTATATCGACTGACCAACAGTCACACAATACTGTCTGAAATGTATGCCAGATGGACTGACTGTCAAGTCACACAATACTGTCTATATCGACTGACCAACAGTCACACAATACTGTCTATAATGTGTGCCAGATCGACTGACTGTCAGTCACACAATACTGTCTATAATGTGCGCCAGATCAACTGACCGTCAGTCACACAATACTGTCTATAATGTGGGCCAGATCAACTGACCGTCGGTCTCATAATACTGTCTATAATGTGCGCCAGATCAACTGACTGTCAGTCACACAATACTGTCTATAATGTGGGCCAGATCAACTGACCGTCAGTCACACAATACTGTCTATAATGTGCGCCAGATCAACTGACCGTCAGTCTCAATACTGTCTATAATGTGTGCCAGATCAACTGACCGTCAGTCACACAATACTGTCTATAATGTGCGCCAGATCAACTGACCATCAGTCTCAATACTGTCTATAATGTGTGCCAGATCAACTGACCGTCAGTCACACAATACTGTCTATAATGTGTGCCAGATCAACTGACCGTCAGTCACACAATACTGTCTATAATGTGCGACAGATCAACTGACCGTCAGTCACACAATACTGTCTATAATGTGCGCCAGATCAACTGACCGTCAGTCACACAATACTGTCTATAATGTGCGCCAGATCAACTGACCGTCAGTCACACAATACTGTCTATAATGTGCGCCAGATGGACTGACTGTCAGTCACACAATACTGTCTATAATGTGCTCCAGATCAACTGACCGTCAGTCACACAATACTGTCTATAATGTGCGCCAGATCAACTGACTGTCAGTCACACAATACTGTCTATAATGTGCGCCAGATCAACTGACTGTCAGTCACACAATACTGTCTATAATGTGGGCCAGATCAACTGACCGTCGGTCTCATAATACTGTCTATAATGTGCGCCAGATCAACTGACTGTCAGTCACACAATACTGTCTATAATGTGCGCCAGATCAACTGACCGTCAGTCTCAATACTGTCTATAATGTGTGCCAGATCAACTGACCGTCAGTCACACAATACTGTCTATAATGTGCGCCAGATCAACTGACCATCAGTCTCAATACTGTCTATAATGTGTGCCAGATCAACTGACCGTCAGTCACACAATACTGTCTATAATGTGTGCCAGATCAACTGACTGTCAGTCTCATAATACTGTCTATAATGTGCGCCAGATCAACTGACCGTCAGTCTCATAATACTGTCTATAATGTGCGCCAGATCAACTGACCGTCAGTCACACAATACTGTCTATAATGTGCGCCAGATCAACTGACCGTCAGTCACACAATACTGTCTATAATGTGCGCCAGATGGACTGACTGTCAGTCACACAATACTGTCTATAATGTGCTCCAGATCAACTGACCGTCAGTCACACAATACTGTCTATAATGTGCGCCAGATCAACTGACTGTCAGTCACACAATACTGTCTATAATGTGCGCCAGATCAACTGACTGTCAGTCACACAATACTGTCTATAATGTGCGCCAGATCAACTGACTGTCAGTCACACAATACTGTCTATAATGTGTGCCAGATCAACTGACTGTCAGTCACACAATACTGTCTATAATGTGCGCCAGATCAACTGACTGTCAGTCACACAATACTGTCTATAATGTGGGCCAGATCAACTGACTGTCAGTCACACAATACTGTCTATAATGTGCTCCAGATCAACTGACCTTCAGTCACACAATACTGTCTATAATGTGCTCCAGATCAACTGACCGTCAGTCACACAATACTGTCTATAATGTGTGCCAGATCAACTGACTGTCAGTCACACAATACTGTCTATAATGTGTGCCAGATCAACTGACCGTCAGTCACACAATACTGTCTATAATGTGCGCCAGATCAACTGACCGTCAGTCACACAATACTGTCTATAATGTGCGCCAGATCAACTGACCGTCAGTCACATAATACTGTCTATAATGTGCGCCAGATCAACTGACCGTCAGTCACATAATACTGTCTATAATGTGCGCCAGATCAACTGACCGTCAGTCACACAATACTGTCTATAATGTGTGCCAGATCAACTGACTGTCAGTCTCACAATACTGTCTATAATGTGTGCCAGATCAACTGACCGTCAGTCACACAATACTGTCTATAATGTGTGCCAGATCAACTGACTGTCAGTCACACAATACTGTCTATAATGTGCGCCAGATCAACTGACCGTCAGTCACACAATACTGTCTATAATGTGTCAGATCAGCTGACCATCAGTCTCATAATACTGTCTAATGTGCGCCAGATCAACTGACTGTCAGTCACACAATACTGTCTATAATGTGCGCCAGATCAACGGACTGTCAGTCACACAATACTGTCTATAATGTGTGCCAGATCGACTGACTGTCAGTCACACAATACTGTCTATAATGTGCGCCAGATCAACTGACTGTCAGTCACACAATACTGTCTATAATGTGTGCCAGATCAACTGACTGTCAGTCACACAATACTGTCTATAATGTGCGACAGATCGACTGACCGTCAGTCACAAAATACTGTCTATAATGTGTACAAGATCGACTGACTGTCAGTCACACAATACTGTCTATAATGTGTGCCAGATCAACTGACCATCAGTCACACAATACTGTCTATAATGTGCGCCAGATCTACTGACCGTCAGTCACACAATACTGTCTATAATGTGCGCCAGATCAACTGACTGTCAGTAACACAATACTGTCTATAATGTTCGCCAGATTGACTGTCTGTCAGTCACACAATACTGTCTTAAATGTGGGCCAGATCAACTGTCTGTCAGTAACACAATACTGTCTATAATGTTCGCCAGATCGACTGTCTGTCAGTCACACAATACTGTCTATAATCAGGGCTGGACAAACCCACTAACCCGACGCCCGGGACAAGCTGAAAATCGAATTGGACAATCTCAAATAAACCGGTCGCTTGTCCGTGGGCTAGCTCGATTTTCCAATGCGGACCAGTTGAATTTCGTAGGAATAATCAGAATCGTTCTTTATTAGCAGCATGCGCGTATCAAATTACGATGACAGTGACTAGTAAATCACAAAATAACAGAGTTTTGACATCTGTTTCGATAAGATCAAGCTCCCCCGTGACGCTTCTTCTAGGATTTCCATACTGTAATTACGAACCAATCAGAACGCGCCGATTTGTTAAATTACCCAATCAAAATTATCCGACCAATTTGCTGCGTTCTTACAATGTGTACATGTCAACTGTCATCGCTGCTTTTGATTATGCAGTTATTTAGCGTAATTAAGTGAAATAATCGTGTCAAAATCGAAGTTTGACAATACACATCCGAGGTAAGCTTTTGATATATAAATTGCAATTAAAATCTGTCAATATTATATGTGAAATCTTCAATTAACGAGTGACATTGGACTTGCTAAATTTTTCTGTTTTAATTTTATCGGTGTGTTAAGGTTGTGTTAAAGCATGAGTATCGTGAATTATCTTGTTGGTTATAAAGGGACAAAACGAAAACGAGAGGACGAGGATGATAAAGTAAATAAAAACAAGAAATATGCCCAAGCGAGTGAGAAATTTCAGAAATCGTGGTTAACACAGTTTGATTGGTTAGAATTCAAGGAAGAGAGGCAAATGATGTTTTGTAAATATTGCAAGTTGTATCCTAAACTTGCCCAGGAAGATAATGGTGGTCTAAATGTGTTGGCTTCAGACAGTCGATCTGGCGCACATTATCAGGGCTGGACAAATTTATTTTTTGGTAACTAGTCCAGGACTAGGTGGGTCAGAATTTCAGCTAGTCCCACTTTTCGAGTATATGTAAAACCAAGATTCAATAATTTTATCATTTATTAGCAGCTGTCTCTCAATAAATTTACATATATGTACATATTACAGACACATTCATTCATTTCATTTAATTTGGTCTGAAGGTTATAAAACTGAGATTAGAAACCAGTCTCCATTTCAGCCAATCAGATGCTTGAGATTTGAGACTTGATAACCTTGGGCACTGGCGTACATTGTACAGTATTGTGTGACTGATGGTCAGTCGAGCTACCTGACATTGCAGACTACGTCCGTCGGTCTGACATACATTATACGCCTTTCCAATAAACAGTTTCGCAGTCCTGTACGAGTTACTTCCCGTGACCAGATATCAACCCAAAACAAGGCTTCACAGGAAAGCTGAACTATCGGACTATGGCTTAAGCACATAAGGCCTAACATAATCCATTAAATTTCAGGCGTGTTGCCGCCGGTCGAAAATAAGTTACTGGTCTGTTATTCTAGTCAGACATTTTTATTTTCGCTATTTGTTAGATATTTGCATTTTTAATATTGTAAGAACATGTACCATTCTTGTTGATAGTGGGCAGTATGAAACGCGATTCGGATAAACGTTAGTATTAATGTTACGAATTTCTATACAGCATTTTCATCTTTGTGTATTTTATACTTAAAATTATATTTAACTGGTATGAAATTCGCAAATTGCTAAGACTGATAATGTACTATACTCCGGAAATCGTGACATGTCAACATTCGGTTACAGTATCTGTACGTTATACTTGTACTCATCTATTACTTGAATTCATCGTACCGTTAATGTTCAACGAAAAATAATTTTGAATTTTTGAAAACGTCACGTATACTTCACAAGCAAAAATACGGTACGATTGATTTTGTCTTGAAATTAAGGATCAATAAGGTTATCTGATTGTTCGTATCATTCATAGAATAAAATTCAAGGATTCTGATGCTGGCTTCTAATAAAGATGGAGATGCCGGCTTCAAATAATGATGGGAACATTTATATTAACATAAAGACTGCTAAGGTTTGAAATTCTGTCATTTTGGCGTAAACGCCTAATCGCTTGATTGAATATTTATAAAATGTTCTGCTAAGATGAGTTTCTAATTGATGTCTTATGGTTCTACTTGTCGTATTAAGGATTGATAATTCATATAACTGCTATATACAATACTTTTGCTACCCGATTCAGTAATTAAGGATTTCGATATACTTATTAATTGGGAGGTGGAGGTACATAAAAAAGTAAACCGATCTCTATTGGTCAGTGATATCTTCTTCTTAGTAATTGACAGGGGACCCCTTGTGCGCGACAATTTGGCATTTTTATGACATGCCGCTTTCAAAATCAATCGCAGCCGGCATGTCAGTAGTTGATAAGACACGCTAAGCCGGATACGACACTCAATTTATCCGTGGATAGAACACAGGCTGTTAGTTTAAGTCGTTTAAAGTAAACCTTGGCGCGAGGAATAATGACTTTACACTTTTAGTCAAATTAGATTTGTTGTTTTATAAACTATTCTTGATAAAAAAATTTCATTACTCTGATGTATTATTACTAATTCAACGATAAACGAGAAAATATATTTTAAAAAAGAAATTTCATGATGAAAAACGAAAGTTGTAGGTATATGTTCCCTATTACATTAATACAGCGAGCAATAACTTTTCCTGTATAGTAGTCACGTGACTGAATAGGGGAGGTAACCGAAAAATTCACGGAATTATTGGAAAGGCGTATAGACAGTATTGTGAGACTGACAGTCAGTTGATCTGTCGCACATTATAGACAGTATTGTGAGACTGACGGTCAGTCGATCTGGCGCACATTATAGACAGTATTGTGTGACTGACGGTCAGTTGATCTGGCGCACATTATAGACAGTATTGTGTGACTGACAGTCAGTTGATCTGGCGCACATTATAGACAGTATTATTAGACTGACGGTCAGTCGATCTGGCGCACAGTATTGTGTGACTGACGGTCAGTTGATCTGGCGCACATTATAGACAGTATTATGAGACCGACGGTCAGTTGATCTGGCCCACATTATAGACAGTATTGTGTGACTGACGGTCAGTTGATCTGTCGCACATTATAGACAGTATTGTGTGACTGACAGTCAGTCGATCTGGAACACATTATAGACAGTATTGTGTGACTGACGGTCAGTCGATCTGGAGCACATTATAGACAGTATTGTGTGACTGACAGTCAGTCGATCTGGCGCACATTATAGACAGTATTATGAGACTGACGGTCAGTTGATCTGTCGCACATTATAGACAGTATTATGAGACTGACGGTCAGTTGGTCTGGCCCACATTATAGACAGTATTGTGTGACTGACGGTCAGTTGATCTGGCGCACATTATAGACAGTATTATGTGACTGACAGTCAGTTGATCTGGCACACATTATAGACAGTATTGTGTGACTGACGGTCAGTTGATCTGGCGCACATTATAGACAGTATTGTGTGACTGACGGTCAGTTGATCTGGCACACATTATAGACAGTAATATGAGACTGACGGTCAGTTGATCTGGCACACATTATAGACAGTATTGTGTGACTGACGGTCAGTTGATCTGGCACACATTATAGACAGTAATATGAGACTGACAGTCAGTCGATCTGGCCCACATTATAGACAGTATTATGTGACTGACAGTCAGTCGATCTGGCCCACATTATAAACAGTATTGTGTGACTGACAGTCAGTCGATCTGGCCCACATTATAGACAGTATTGTGTGACTGACAGTCAGTCGATCTGGCCCACATTATAGACAGAATTGTGTGACTGACGGTCAGTTGATCTGGCGCACATTATAGACAGTATTGTGTGACTGACAGTCAGTTGACCTGGCACACATTATAGACAGTATTGTGTGACTGACAGTCAGTTGATCTGGCACACATTATAGACAGTATTGTGTGACTGACGGTCAGTTGATCTGGAGCACATTATAGACAGTATTGTGTGACTGACAGTCAGTCGATCTGGCCCACATTATAAACAGTATTATGTGACTGACAGTCAGTCGATCTGGCCCACATTATAAACAGTATTGTGTGACTGACGGTCAGTTGATCTGGCGCACATTATAGACAGTATTATGTGACTGACGGTCAGTTGATCTGGCGCACATTATAGACAGTATTGTGTGACTGACGGTCAGTTGATCTGGCACACATTATAGACAGTATTATGTGACTGACGGTCAGTTGATCTGGCACACATTATAGACAGTATTATGAGACTGACGGTCAGTTGATCTGGCACACATTATAGACAGTATTATGAGACTGACGGTCAGTTGATCTGTCGCACATTATAGACAGTATTATGAGACTGACAGTCAGTTGATCTGGCGCACATTATAGACAGTATTGAGACTGACGGTCAGTTGATCTGGCACACATTATAGACAGTATTATGAGACTGATGGTCAGCTGATCTGGCCCACATTATAGACAGTATTGTGTGACTGACAGTCAGTTGATCTGTCGCACATTATAGACAGTATTGTGTGACTGACAGTCAGTTGATCTGGCGCACATTATAGACAGTATTATGAGACTGACGGTCAGTTGATCTGGCACACATTATAGACAGTATTGTGTGACTGACGGTCAGTTGATCTGTCGCACATTATAGACAGTATTATGAGACTGACAGTCAGTTGATCTGGCGCACATTATAGACAGTATTGAGACTGACGGTCAGTTGATCTGGCACACATTATAGACAGTATTATGAGACTGATGGTCAGCTGATCTGGCACACATTATAGACAGTATTGTGTGACTGACGGTCAGTTGATCTGTCGCACATTATAGACAGTATTGTGTGACTGACAGTCAGCTGATCTGGCGCACATTATAGACAGTATTATGAGACTGACGGTCAGTCGATCTGGCACACATTATAGACAGTATTGACAGTATAATGTGCGCCAGATCGACTGACTGTCAGTCACACAATACTGTCTATAATGTGCGCCAGATCGACTGACCGTCAGTCACACAATACTGTCTATAATGTGTGCCAGATCGACTGACTGTCAGTCACACAATACTGTCTATAATGTGCCCCAGATCGACTGACTGTCAGTCACACAATACTGTCTATAATGTGTGCCAGATCGACTGATCTTCAGTCACACAATACTGTCTATAATGTGCGCCAGATCAACTGACCATCAGTCACACAATACTGTCTATAATGTGTGCCAGATCGACTGACCGTCAGTCTCATAATACTGTCTATAATGTGCGCCAGATCGACTGACTGTCAGTCACACAATACTGTCTATAATGTGTGCCAGATCAACTGACCGTCAGTCACACAATACTGTCTATAATGTGTGCCAGATCGACTGACTGTCAGTCTCATAATACTGTCTATAATGTGTGCCAGATCAACTGACCGTCAGTCACACAATACTGTCTATAATGTGTGCCAGATCGACTGACTGTCAGTCACACAATACTGTCTATAATGTGCGCCAGATCAACTGACCGTCAGTCACACAATACTGTCTATAATGTGCGCCAGATCAACTGACCGTCAGTCACACAATACTGTCTATAATGTGTGCCAGATCGACTGACTGTCAGTCACACAATACTGTCTATAATGTGCACCAGATCAACTGACCGTTAGTCACACAATACTGTCTATAATGTGTGCCAGATCGACTGACTGTCAGTCACACAATACTGTCTATAATGTGTGCCAGATCAACTGACCGTCAGTCACACAATACTGTCTATAATGTGCGCCAGATCGACTGACTGTCAGTCACACAATACTGTCTATAATGTGCGACAGATCGACTGACTGTCAGTCACATAATACTGTCTATAATGTGCGCCAGATCAACTGACCGTCAGTCACACAATACTGTCTATAATGTGCGCCAGATCGACTGACTGTCAGTCACACAATACTGTCTATAATGTGCGACAGATCGACTGACTGTCAGTCACACAATACTGTCTATAATGTGCGCCAGATCAACTGACCGTCAGTCACACAATACTGTCTATAATGTGCGCCAGATCAACTGACCGTCAGTCACACAATACTGTCTATAATGTGCGCCAGATCAACTGACCGTCAGTCACACAATACTGTCTATAATGTGCGCCAGATCAACTGACCGTCAGTCACACAATACTGTCTATAATGTGCGCCAGATCAACTGACCGTCAGTCACATAATACTGTCTATAATGTGCGCGAGATCGACTGACTGTCAGTCACACAATACTGTCTATATCGACTGACCAACAGTCACACAATACTGTCTATAATGTGCGACAGATCGACTGACTGTCAGTCACATAATACTGTCTATAATGTGCGCCAGATCGACTGACCGTCAGTCACATAATACTGTCTATAATGTGGACAGATCAACTGACCATCAGTCTCAATACTGTCTATAATGTGTGCCAGATCAACTGACCCTCAGTCACACAATACTGTCTATAATGTGCGCCAGATCAACTGACCGTCAGTCACACAATACTGTCTATAATGTGCGCCAGATCAACTGACTGTCAGTCACACAATACTGTCTATAATGTGTGCCAGATCAACTGACTGTCAGTCACACAATACTGTCTATAATGTGTGCCAGATCAACTGACCGTCAGTCACACAATACTATCTATAATGTGCTCCAGATCAACTGACCGTCAGTCACACAATACTGTCTATAATGTGCGCCAGATCGACTGTCTGTCAGTCACATAATACTGTCTATAATGTGCGCCAGATCGACTGAACGTCAGTCACACAATACTGTCTATAATGTGCGCCAGATCGACTGTCTGTCAGTCACATAATACTGTCTATAATGTGTGCCAGATCGACTGACTGTCAGTCACATAATACTGTCTATAATGTGCGCCAGATCGACTGTCTGTCAGTCACATAATACTGTCTATAATGTGTGCCAGATCAACTGACTGTCAGTCACACAATACTGTCTATAATGTGCGCCAGATCAACTGACTGTCAGTCACACAATACTGTCTATAATGTGTGCCAGATCAACTGACTGTCAGTCACACAATACTGTCTATAATGTGCGCCAGATCAACTGACCGTCAGTCACACAATACTGTCTATAATGTGCGCCAGATCAACTGACTGTCAGTCACACAATACTGTCTATAATGTGTGCCAGATCAACTGACCAACAGTCACACAATACTGTCTATAATGTGTGCCAGATCAACTGACCGTCAGTCACATAATACTGTCTATAATGTGTGCCAGATCAACTGACCATCAGTCTCATAATACTGTCTATAATGTGCGCCAGATCGACTGAACGTCAGTCACACAATACTGTCTACAATGTGTGCCAGATCAACTGACCATCAGTCTCATAATACTGTCTATAATGTGCGCCAGATCGACTGAACGTCAGTCACACAATACTGTCTACAATGTGCGCCAGATCAACTGACCATCAGTCACATAATACTGTCTATAATGTGCGCGAGATCGACTGACTGTCAGTCACACAATACTGTCTATATCGACTGACCAACAGTCACACAATACTGTCTATAATGTGCGACAGATCGACTGACTGTCAGTCACATAATACTGTCTATAATGTGCGCCAGATCGACTGACCGTCAGTCACATAATACTGTCTATAATGTGGACAGATCAACTGACCATCAGTCTCAATACTGTCTATAATGTGTGCCAGATCAACTGACCCTCAGTCACACAATACTGTCTATAATGTGCGCCAGATCAACTGACCGTCAGTCACACAATACTGTCTATAATGTGCGCCAGATCAACTGACTGTCAGTCACACAATACTGTCTATAATGTGTGCCAGATCAACTGACTGTCAGTCACACAATACTGTCTATAATGTGTGCCAGATCAACTGACCGTCAGTCACACAATACTATCTATAATGTGCTCCAGATCAACTGACCGTCAGTCACACAATACTGTCTATAATGTGCGCCAGATCGACTGTCTGTCAGTCACATAATACTGTCTATAATGTGCGCCAGATCGACTGAACGTCAGTCACACAATACTGTCTATAATGTGCGCCAGATCGACTGTCTGTCAGTCACATAATACTGTCTATAATGTGTGCCAGATCGACTGACTGTCAGTCACATAATACTGTCTATAATGTGCGCCAGATCGACTGTCTGTCAGTCACATAATACTGTCTATAATGTGTGCCAGATCAACTGACTGTCAGTCACACAATACTGTCTATAATGTGCGCCAGATCAACTGACTGTCAGTCACACAATACTGTCTATAATGTGTGCCAGATCAACTGACTGTCAGTCACACAATACTGTCTATAATGTGCGCCAGATCAACTGACCGTCAGTCACACAATACTGTCTATAATGTGCGCCAGATCAACTGACTGTCAGTCACACAATACTGTCTATAATGTGTGCCAGATCAACTGACCAACAGTCACACAATACTGTCTATAATGTGTGCCAGATCAACTGACCGTCAGTCACATAATACTGTCTATAATGTGTGCCAGATCAACTGACCATCAGTCTCATAATACTGTCTATAATGTGCGCCAGATCGACTGAACGTCAGTCACACAATACTGTCTACAATGTGTGCCAGATCAACTGACCATCAGTCTCATAATACTGTCTATAATGTGCGCCAGATCGACTGAACGTCAGTCACACAATACTGTCTACAATGTGCGCCAGATCAACTGACCATCAGTCACACAATACTGTCTATAATGTGGGCCAGATCAACTGACTGTCAGTCACACAATACTGTCTATAATGTGGGCCAGATCAACTGACCGTCAGTCTCACAATACTGTCTATAATGTGGGCCAGATCAACTGACCGTCAGTCACACAATACTGTCTATAATGTGCGCCAGATCAACTGACTGTCAGTCACATAATACTGTCTATAATGTGGGCCAGATTAATAAACCGTCAGTCACACAATACTGTCTATAATGTTCGCCAGAACGAGTGACCGTCATTCACACAATCCTGTCTATAATGTGCACCAGATCGATTGATCTTCAGTCACACAATACTGTCTACAATGTGCGCCAGATCGATTGATCTTCAGTCACACAATACTGTCTACAATGTGCGCCAGATCGACTGACCCTCAGTCACACAATACTGTCTACAATGTGCGCCAGATCGACTGACCGTCAGTCACACAATACTGTCTATAATGTGCACCAGATCGATTGATCTTCAGTCACACAATACTGTCTACAATGTGCGCCAGATCGATTGATCTTCAGTCACACAATACTGTCTACAATGTGCGCCAGATCGACTGACTGTCAGTCACACAATACTTTCTATAATGCGCACCATACCAACTAATTGTCAGTTGCCCATTATCATCTACAATGACTGCAAGACCGACTGACCATCAGGTGGATAATTTTGTCTACAATGTGCTCCAGATCGATAACTGTCATCGATTGCACTATATTGTCTACAACGATTGCAAGACCGACAATATTTTATGCAAGGTGCGCCAAACCAACTGACTGTTGGTCTCACAATATTGTCTATAATGTGGCCCAGATCTAATGATCATCGGTTGCACAATATGCTGTCTATAATGTGCAACAGATTGAGTGACCGTATGTGCCTGACAATCCAACTAAAAGAATATGATTGATTTAATAAATACCCTTTGGAAAGTTGAAATATGATGATACACATGTTGTTTGTTAACTGGACACGTACTTTTTTCACTAAGAAAATTGAAGGAAATTCCCACAGCATGATTGAATAGCCTTTCATGAATAAATGGTGATCACTGTAGCACATGCTAGGACTAATAAAATCCCTTTACAAGCCGGGATTATCTGTTAATATCTGAATATTATCAATCATAGTATGTTCTATTTTGCACAAAGCTAGTCCAAAGAAAAGGTACAGTTTCGCCATATAAATTCAAACCTGTCCTTTTTGTTTTGTTTTTTTTTCATTAGAGAACTTAAGGCCTAACAAATATTTACCAAGATACCAACCAAATCCTTCCAATCCACAACAATATCAGCACAGTTCAGTCGTATTCACCCTGGGCCTCCACTTCTTCTTTGTGGGCCTTACTGTTTAAGTGCACATTATAGGGGATGGGTCCGTTCAGCTGTTTATCACAAACGCGACAATAATACTGGCTTGCATCCTCTGCTTTAGATGTTGTCTCTTTCTCCTTTGAGGCATATGCAGATCGGTAGGGCTTGTACTCGGCTAAAATGTAACGTTGATAATCACTTAACCCTTTACTCCATATACACACCTTTACTGCATGGTCAAACAGTGTAGATCAAGATCAGTTAGCACATCCATGCCATCTGATCAGGATCTGCAATGTTCGCCAGTCCAGATCCTGATTGGACAGCACAGAGGTGTACACTGGTCGCACTCATGTATAAAAGCGTATATATGGAGGAAAGGGTTAACAACTAATTCCAATAGTTATAAATTAATTAAAATTATAAACAGACTATAATAATATACATGTTAAGTTGTTGTTTTTTTCAAAATACAGCCTGATGGCTTTTTAGGCTCATGTGACGGCGTTTCATTTTCCAGTAAAGCAGACAGCAGTATTTCTACATGCAAAGTGCAACAACTAAATCAATAATGAATACAGAAAAAGTTATCGAAGGTTGTCAATATAAGAATGATAAGAATTGAATTTTGTTTTTCTGTGTTTCATTGATGTATGAACATTCAAAATGTTAACACCTTTGGTTTTTATGCAAATTATTTGTAAATATTATGGACAGTTCATATATAGATGAAATACTAAAGTACAAAATTCAATTCTTGAACATAAGAAACTTAAGATAAGAAGGAATGTAATCATAATTCATAAACCGAATTCCCTACAGTTCCCTAAACTGGTACCTGACGTTTCTTAGTATTGTTTCCTTAAACAGTTTATCCTCATTTGAAAGGGGCTTCATACATTTTCAGTTTTCAGTGAAAAGTCTGATCAGTGATCCATCTGGTATCAAAATATTTTCAATGAATTCTGGTTTTAAATTAAAATCCTAGAGAAAACCCAGATTACTCCGCCTATGTGTCTTATCGTTTCCACGTTGTCTGACATTTTTAAGTATATCTATATTGATAAATCGGTGTAGCAGTGTTTCTTCTTTGCGATGCATTTTGGCATAAGTTCATTAATTTTTATCATTCCTTTGCCTATCTGATACATGTAATTGATTAATCATAGAACACCATTTTTTAAGAATGTATAAATATATTTCCACCGTCAAATATTAGGATCCCTGTGTCTACCAGTCTACCTGCTATTGCAGGTTCATATATGTCTACCTCCCATTGCAGGCGACACAATAAAATAACACAAACCAGCTTCCTGTTTGACTTTAGCACTCTCTGAGTTTTGGTCCAACCAAGGCAAAGTCTTCACACTGTCTGGATTTGCCTGCAAACAGAACAACCTTTATACCATGAAAATCACTTCTGACATTTGCGACTGTGTAAAAAGGAAATCAAGACTGCATTACTTATAGCTGAATGACAGTAGTCAATTTCTCAAGATTAGAAATGCAGATCAGGGACTAGTCTCCATTCAGTTTAGTAACTTTCGGAACTATGCCCAAGATTATGAAACTGAAACTGGACTAGTCTCCATTTCTGCCAATCAGATGCTTGAGATCTGAGACTGGTCTCCAGTTGCAGTCTTATGGTATTGGTCCCTAATAATCACAAAACATTTTACCATAGACCATAAACGGTGAGATTTAGAACAGTGGATATGGCAAATTGAAAATTTAAAAAAAGAAACTGTTTTTAATTGTAAACTGTCTTAATCCAACACTATACTACCTTTAGTCTGATGTTTAAATCCCGCTAAGGTTAAATATTTTACACAACATTCTACAACAGCAAAGCACATAGAGCTTCAGGACTGTTTTAAAATAAATATGATTAATAAATATGTCTCTTCCAACCGATATATTAAATAATTAAACAAAACAAACTAATTTTTCCTCCTTAACAGCTATTATTTTCATCTTTTCATAATCATACCCATGTGAACATACTGGGTAGAATTATTTTACAACTGATTTAGTACTTTGTACAACAATTAATGACATTTTCCACAAGACTTTGAGGTTATATCATGTTTTGCCTTTGAGTTCCTTGAAAACACATGCCGTCATATACTAATATGCATGTTTTATACAATGAAAATAATGGCTCGTACTGGGTCACACGACTTACCGGAATCCACCAAAATTACCGGAATCCACTCTGATTTACCGGAATCCACCTTAAAAATGGTTTTCAGAGTTATATTTTAGGAAATTAATATATGAATCTTGATGTCAGAGCGTAAAAAAAGCAATATGCATCTTAATTTGACAATACATTTGTACCGATCCCATTTTTCTTGTACGTGTACATATATATGCCGCGCACTATAAAATTTCGTCCGGAATCCATCTTAAATTAATGCTTGTATCGTGATGTCAAAGAGTTTAAAAGCAATATGCATCTAGATTTGACAGTATCGATCCCATTCGTTGTCATATACATGTACGTATAAATTTGCTGCGCGCGCTTCAAAATTCGTCCAAAATCCACCATAAAAATGATTTTCAGAGTTATATTTTTGGAAAGGAATACATGTATTGTAATGTCAGAGCGTTTTAAAGCAATATGCATCTAGATTTGACGGTACTGATATATCAGTTTTGTTGTCATGTATGTATAAATTTGCCGCGCGCGCTTTTAAAACTCGTCCGGAATCGACATTAAAATGATTTTCAGAGTTATATTTTTGGAAATTAATTCTTGTATCGGGTTGTCAAAGAGTTTTATAAAAAAAGTGCATCTAAATTTGACAGTACTGACAGATCATTTTTGTTGTCATGTATGTATACATTTGCCGCGCTGCGCGCTATAAAAAATTGCAAGGAATCGTAAGAGAGCAAGCCAGTTTCCTGTTGTTGTTTTTATGATGACAGAGCTCATTCGCAGCCACATCAAATAATTATACCTGTGTCAATGGGTTTTTAATTGCAACAAATTTTGGTATCAATTAGATATTGACCCAGCGAGCGACCTCCATAAATTTATATGTTGCACTTCAACACTTCACAAGACGCCGATCACGTTTATTTTTCGTCAGTGCTAATGTTAGAACTGCCGCTCCAATCAGGAGACGCTGCGTTCTACTTTCAAATAAGTTTAGCTCAATTAAAAATCATATAAAAAAACAAAGTTTCTTCCTTCCCATCGTTTTACAATGGTTCTTTTGAATACATAGTTACAGCCATTTGCGTGCGAACATAACTGATAACAAGTGTGACGTGTATGTCACTTACTGGAATCGTCTTGCATAATGAAATGTAAAAGTTATTTCAATTGACCTTTGCTTTTTGCTTTAACACAACTTCGCACATTTAAATTTAACCCAAATACAGTATTTTTCTTTTCTGGACCAATATATATAACACGCGTTGAGCAATTGCAAGTTTGGAAAAAGTGATCTCCCTTTTACTTATTGACAGTTGGCATTTTCCAGTTAGTTTAACTAGGTTATAAAATGGTTGTCTCCCGTTGATAGATCTATCTGATAATTAATATTTTACGGATAATATTAAAGGCGGGAACAGTCAGGGGACAACGTTAATAATGGTCGGAAAACAGCTGCTACGTGCGCATGTGAATTATACCATTTTTAATGCATGAAAAGGTACGTAAATATTTCTATGCGCTCATAAGAAAGCTACTAGGTGCGAGTATGTGAACATAAATTTTTTAAAGAAAAATACATTGGTCTACTTCACCAGTTTTTCTCTGAACATTAAATTTATATATAACTTGTGTTTTTTTAAAATAACAAATACGACATTAAATAAATGAATCGGCGACCAAAACACCATGAGATTAGGATACACCGCTGTCAAAAGGCAACGGTCCGCGCTGCATGTACTATAATTTGTAAACGGCCATTTATGTTTCGCTAAAGTGAACTTTGAATAAAAAAAACTTAAACGAGTTCTTCATATTTTTTATAGATTAGGCTTATTATTTCTGAAGATCGTCGTTCTGAAAACCACGTTTATCTGGTAAATTGTTTTATAGAGAACGACTTCACCCCGAAATCTCAATTAATTATAATTAATAAATTTATTTAACAGATGTTTTCTAAAGACACTTATGAGTATGTGATCTAAGATAATCAATAATACATGAAACTATCTGGGTCCCTTACTATTTCCTGCACGTATTTTATATAGCGCGCAGGAAATTTGTGTACATACATGACAACGAAATGAACCTCTAGACGCCAAATCTAGAAGAAAATGGTTTTAAACAATTCGACATTACGATACATGTATTGATTTCCAAAAATATAACTCTGAAAATCATTTTAAGGTGGATTCCGGACGAATTTTAAAAGCGCGCACGCGGCAAATTTATACATACATGTATACAACAACGGAAAAAGGGAAAAGTACAGTCAAATCTAGATGCATATTGCTTTAAAACTCTTTGACATCACGATACAAGCATTAATTTCCAAAAATATAACTCTGAAAACCATTTTTAAGGTGGATTCCGGTAAATCAGAGTGGATTCCGGTAATTTTGGTGGATTGCGGTAAGTCGTGCGACCGGCTCGTACTGACTATTTGCAACGAGAAGACTTTTCTGCTGCCACACTCCACAAACAGTGCTTCTGCAACTTTAAACATTTCCTCCATATATACCCCGTATGCATTTTAAGGCATGTGCGATCCGTGCCATCTGATCAGGATCTACATTGGTTCTGGTTGCATTTTGGTTAGAAATAACCTAACAAATCAAGAAGTGAACAGTGCAGATCCTATCAGATGGCACGGAAGTGCCAGCTGATCTGGATCTACACTATTTGCCCACACAATAAAGGAGTGTCTATGGAGGAAAAGGTTGATCAAATATAGGCTCTGACAGGGAATTGAACCATCCCCCCACCCACTCCAATTGAAATTAAGTAATATTAGTAATAGGTTTATCAACCACGCCCAACACCCCAACCCCCAAATGAAATAGTGGCAGGTTTATTTACTATTACCATAATGTAGCTTTATCAACTGCCCATCCCCTCTCCCAAAATGAAATAAAGTGGTTTCATTTACTATTACCATAACATAGCTATCGGGTATGAACCCTTGTTCTCCTTGGGCATTTCTCACACAGATCCAATGCTCATCATGTCGGGACACAAAGTCGACAATCTCCTTCTGCACTACTGAAAGCTCCTTTCCAAGGGGACTAGCTGCATTTCCATTGAACTTGTATTTCAACATCAATTTTTGATTTGGCCGCCAGTCAACAGCCTCTGTGAAAATAGGTAAATACAAGTTAGCATGTTGAAACAGGAACTTTTAAACCCTTCTAATATATACATGTATGCCTTTTAATGCATGTGCAACCATTGTAGATCCAGATCAGCTGATACTTCAGTGCTATATTATCTGGATCTACACTAGTCTTGTCACCTCTTGGTCAGAAATGACACCATGATTCTAAAACAAAAAGTGAAAATCCTGATCAGATGGCATGGATGTGCCAGATGATCTAGATCTACACTGTTCGCCATGGGATATCAGCCATAAACCATTGAGATAAAGGTTAACGAAATGTATTCCCACTTTCACTGTGGTGTATTCTCCTTTGTAATTGAGTTGTCAAGAAATATTAAACTAGAGCCGGAAAACTGTAATCAACTGAGCCTGTAATTAGTTCAATATATTTTGTACATGATAATGAGCGTCAGATTCTTTTATTGCATGCTTCCAAAATATAGAAGTCCTTAGTAAGAAAGTTTTGTTAAAGATTCTTTTCATTTGCTTTCCTTAAAAGACATCTTAATTGGGTAATTCGAAACATTTTGAATTTTTTACAGGCTGTCATTTTGTGATGCTTTTAGAGTCTTCCAAACAGGCTGTAATCTTTATTAATAAGTATCTATATTTTCCTCAACTTTTGGAAAAAAATTTAAGTTTCTGTTTTAAAGCTCAAACATAATACTGTTTTAAGCTTGTATATGAAAAATAAAATGAATTTGAATATTTTAAAACCTTATTATAACAATTTAAATTACATGTATAACTCGATCAGTCCAATTTTTTGGGGTATGGTAATGTTGCCAAATTTGTTACAAACAGCATGTTAGAGAACTCAAGATCTCTAGAGATACTGCTTATATCCATCCAATACTAGTATGTTAACACTGACTCGCCTTTGTAGATCCATAAAGCCTGCACATAGAGCTGTCTGATCAGGATCTTCTCTTGTCAATTTTAGATTTATTTCTTAATTTCTGACCCACAAGCCAACAGGTTGATCTGTATCTAAACTAGCAGCACAGGGTATATAAACAATATGCGTGGAGTAGTGTTAACCCTTTCCTCAATATACGCATTTTAAGGAATGTGGGACCAGAGAAGATCCAGATCAGCCGGCACATCTGTGAAGTGTGATCTAGATCTGCACTGGTGAAATCTTGTTCAGAAATAACCTAATGAATCTGAAAGTGAAAAGTGTAGATCCTGCTCTGAATCACTGATGTGCCGACTGATCCGGATACACTGGTGGCAAATGTGTAAAATGTGTATATACGAGGGATGATCCAAAATAATGTAGACTTTTGGTATAGTTTTTATATTATTAAAAATACCACAAATAAAATCACACAAGCTTTAATGGGAATATGTCCAGGATATTTTTACAACATACATTGTATCAGCAAAATACAACATCACATAAAAAAACTATGAACAATTAAAATCATACACTAACCGCTATCTGGCGCACGTCAAATAAGATCTAATAACGTCAACGACCTTAATTCACAGGCGCAGCGTTAGCGAAGCGGCGTATGTTCTAAGTTTCTTTCAATAGACTCCGTCACCGGAATGCGATTCCCGGGAACCCATTGATTGAACATAGTAGTGTATCATTGCTGGTCAAAGTCTGGCAAGTGGTTATGAGGCGATCGAAAAAGTGGTCCTCTTCTTGCTTGTAATGCCGAAGAAACAACCGGGAATGAAATACCCACAGTAATGTGGTACTTTAGCAACAAGCGTGTAACTGTTAAAATAACTCATTACAAATTTGTATTTGTTAATATATAACAAGTCTTTGCATTGTGGACACAGTCTGTGTAGCTGTTAACTCAAGTGTAATTAAAATTATAAATAACTTATTTATTCTTATTTGATCATTTATGACTTTGTAATGATTCGATTACCAAACAAAACATTTTTTGAAAAACATATTTGTTAGTTAATTATTAACACACCTTTAAAAATGTCATTTGTTAGGCAATATCCCTTGCAATGTACCTCATCCAGTCTAGAATAGGTCGAAAAGCGACACAATAGTTAGACTTTAGTCCTCTTCAATATCCATCTGGCTTGATGTCACGCCGATTTTTTTTCTTGTTTTCTTACCCCAGGTCTTTTAAATGGCTCTTCTGACCGTAAAAAAAACACTGGTACCGCTTAAAAACTAGAGCTTGGCTTACGGAAGTTTCCATTTGCGTCTGCTAAATTATTATAGCTTTTCATGAGGTGATTTTCAAAGACCATGACAGAATAGTCAGAAACGCATAGTCAGAATGACATAAAATTTCGGCATTACATCATTTGTATACCGCGCTTTGACGTTGTGAAGTTTGGCTCTTTTTCCACTAGTAGTTTTGTTTTTATTGACAGGTTGATACTTTATAAAGTACAATGTTTGCCGCCTACGTGTTACCATGGTTATTCAAATAAGGGACGCGCTTTTGAAATTGATTAAATATATGAATATTTTAGCTCAGTTTGTAACGTTTGTTTTTCTGATTGAATTTAGTATAAAATTTATTGTGAACGTTTTTTAAATTAAGATGCAATGACAAAAGCCTACGTTATTTTGGATCATCCCTCGTATAGAGAGAAAGGTTAACTGACAGTCCCCAAAATTATTAAAGTTTTGTTTCTATGGCAATAAGAATCCTGGAGTCACCTGTTTTAGCCTGTTTCAGCCCCTCTGGTCTCTTCAAGGGAACTTTCCAGCTACTCAAGGCAAATATTCCCCGGCCACACGGTCCTTTATACTGCCCAGGGTGCACAGCTTTCATGTTGATTATTTAGATCTGCAACAAAACAAACATTAAACTGTATTATTGATGCAAACATTGTTGCTCAAATAACCTACAACTAATTTTTCATTGTGGGTGGGAGTTGGGCGATACAAGACCCTATGTCAATGTCTAACACAGATAATATTTATCTCGCAAAAACAAAATATTCTCTTAATATTGTCCAATGTAAGTAACTGTAAGAAAAACTAAATTGTGTTAATAAGTTAATAACAAATGACTGTAACATTTCACTAACATATTGCAAAATGTTTTCACACAGAGCTTCAGATTTTATGAATGGTATCAAAATTATTTATTAATATAACTATAATGCATTTATAAATGTCTGCTTCACATCAAAATTTTTTCTTGTGTCTAGACTGTCGAGACCACTTGTGGTGAGCTCGACTTGGTCGTCACATTGGCGGTTCGGTGTAGCACACGTCCATTTGGCCAACAACTTTAACATACATTTAGCAATCTTGTTTATACATGTATTTGGCAAGAATGTTTGTCTCAATGAGACAGAGTGTCGCGCACAAACCCTAGGTTTCGATCTCAAATGTCAAGGTTACAGTGAGGGGTCAAAGGTCATTTGAAAGCAGGCTTGACATCTTGCTTAGAGGTATCTACTTATTCTTATTTCAATTACAAGTTCTTATTTCTTACATATATCAAAAATACAAAAATATTCAAATACAAAATGTGTGTTTCATATTCCTATGTCTGTTTTGGAACATTGTTTATAAATGCATGTTTCAGTGACTTGTCCTCAGATCCCAGTCGTGTTGTTGTTTTCGGGAGATGATTTTAATCAGAATTCAGATTGTTTATATAAATGAAATGAAAATGTGGTCTAGTAGACTTTTATGTGTGAATGTTGAAACACAAAAATTCAAAATAAAAGTAGTTTTCTAATACATTCCACACAAATGACACTACCATTGAATGATTGAATTTTTTTCACTTCATTTGGCTTCTTTTTTACTTCAAGCTTTTCATTTGGTTGTCATCTGTGAAATTAGTGACTAAATTATTGGTTTTCTTATTGTTAGCATGACACAAGTGTCTCAAAATGTAGTAGTCAAGTTTGCTTTTCCACTGCTTTGTGTTCAGACTTTGAACAAAAGTTGGAAACTGAGATTTTCTATTTTATTTTAAAGCATAATTTAATTATTTTACATGTTAAATATGTTACATGGGCTGTTTCAAAAAAACAAGAGGGCCATGATGGCCCTGTATCGCTCACCTGAGTACAAAAGTACTTTCAGCTTTACCCCAGGGCCAACATTTAAATAATGCTGGTAAAGGGTCTCTTTACAATACTCAACACGAAATATCTAAGGTCTAGTCGCATTAGTTTCAGAGAACAAGGGGTGTAGATTGACACAAGCTAACATTCTACCAATCTGATTAAAATCATATCCTGAAAACCGCTACGCTATCAGGATCTGACGACGAGTAACTAAAACGTGCTTTTATCACAAACCTTTTGAACCAACCAGATTGTCGCCTACAAAATCGCGAAAGTGAAAGTAAACATTCTATATTAAACCATAAAAAGTGTTGAGAGCCTGCGTAAGACATATTTTGCTGAATTTTTTGTGTTTATGTAGTATTGCAATTATTTCTAATGTAATAACATCTTCAGATCATATTGCGAGCGCTGTATATCATGCTTCCTGTGTTGATAGTTCTAAAAATAGTAATCGGGGAAAACCGCTAAAGCTTATGTACGGTATCTACGGGCCGTCATCAGATCTAACATTTTGTTAGATCTGACTTTAGTGAGATTGACATTCTACATGTCTTCAGTTCTTACTATTTAGCTCTATGTAAAAATTGATAAGCCCCTGGGTGGGGCCAATTCGAGCCTGGGGTCATGATATGTATAAACGTGGTAAAGGTCCACAAAGTGATGTTACATGTAAAAATTCTAAGCTCTATGTGTTATGGTTCTAGAGAAGAAGACTTTTACAAGATTTTTCCTATATAATTCTATGTAAAATGGGTGATCCCTGTGGCGGGGCCAATTTTGACTCAAGGGCCATAATTTGAACAACTTTGTTAGAGGTCCATTAGACAATGTTTCATGCCAAATATCTAACCTCTAGCCATGGCGGTTTCAGAGAAGAAGATTTTTTAAGTTTTTGCTATATATTGATATAAGGAAAACCCATGACCTCTGGGGCGGGGCAAATTTTGACCCCAGGGCCATAATTTGAACAACTTTGTTAGAGGTCTATTAGACAATGTTTCATGCCAAATATCTAACCTCTGGCCATTGCGGTTTCGGAGAAGAAGATTTTTTATATTGATATAAGGAAAACCCATGACCTCTGGGGCGGGGCAAATTTTGACCCCAGGGCCATAATTTGAACAACTTTGTTAGAGGTCCATTAGACAATGTTTCGTGCCAAATATCTAACCTCTGGCCATTGCAGTTTCGGAGGAAGATTTTTTAAGTTTTTGCAATATATTGATATAAGGAAAACCCATGACCTCTGGGGCGGGGCAAATTTTGACCCCAGGGCCATAATTTGAACAACTTTGTTAGAGGTCTATTAGACAATGTTTCATGCCAAATATCTAACCTCTGGCCATTGCGGTTTCGGAAAAGAAGATGTTTTAAGTTTTTGCAATATACTGATATAAGGAAAACCCATGACCTCTGGGGCGGGGCAAATTTTGACCCCAGGGCCATAATTTGAACAACTTTGTTAGAGGTCCATTAGGCAATGTTTCATGCCAAATATCTAACCTCTGGCCATTGCGGTTTCGGAGAAGAAGATTTTTTAAGTTTTTGCTATATACTGATATAAGGAAAACCCATGACCTCTGGGGCGGGGCAAATTTTGAACCCAGAGCTATAATTTTAACAATCTTAGTAGAGGACCACTAGGTGATGCTACACACCAAATATCAGTTCTAGGCCTTACAGTTTCAGAGAAGAAGATTTTTTAAGTTTTTGCTATATATTGATATAAGGAAAACCCATGACCTCTGGGGCGGGGCAAATTTTGACCCCAGGGCCATAATTTGAACAACTTTGTTAGAGGTCTATTAGACAATGTTTCATGCCAAATATCTAACTTCTAGCCATTGCAGTTTTGGAGAAGAAGATTTTTTAAGTTTTTGCTATATATTTATAAGGAAAACACATGACCTCACCCGGGCGGGGCCAATTTTGACCCCAGGGCTATAATTTGAACAATCTTTGTAGAGGACCACTAGGTGATGCTACACACCAAATATCAAAGTTCTAGGCCTTACGGTTTCAGAGAAGAAGATTTTTAAAAATTTCATGTTCAAAATCTATTTTTATCCTCTGTGACCTAGATAGGCAATGGACTGGAACCATTTGAACAATTTTGGTAAAGCTTCATGCAAGTAACATTCCTGCCAAGTTTCAGCAAGATTGGCCCAGGAGTTCAGGAGAAGAAGTCGTTTGAAGAAAAAGTTGACGACGCACGGACGGACATCAGGCGATAACAAAAGCTCGCCATGAGCACTTCGTGCTCAGGTGAGCTAAAAAGGCTGGTTTGGGTTTTCCTGTTATAAAAATGTACAACAAACAGTTACTTCCATTTTCCTACTTTGCAGAAGTGTCTCATCATGTCCTTTAAAGATTTGTAAAGTTTCATCAAAATAGCACCATCCTTAAAAAAAATATTCTAAAATAAAGTGCAAAAAAAGTCAGGAGCGTGACAAAAAAGTGTGACACTTTTCAAAATCACATTTGTTCAGACCATTATTTTACAAAAAGCTTGAGTAAAGACAAGTTTTAGTGTTGTTTTAGTTAAAGGTGCATTTATTAGGCATCAAATAATGATAAAATTAAGCATATTATACTTAAAGTAATCAAAATATATGCTATTAAGCCAAGCGTGGTAGATTAGAAAATACCTCAAGAAAATCAATACCTCTTTGCTTTATAAATTTATAGGACTTTTAAGATTAATAGTACATAAGAAACGTTTTGTGTATAATTAAGTTTCATGTTTCTAGATGCAATAATTATCATATTATCATCTCTATTGAAATTATATTTGTCTGCAGCTCCCTTCAGGGAATGTCAGCTAAATTTGTCAGGAGTGTGACATTATGCACATATTGCAATATTCTGTCAACATATCCTTTACATGAAAACAAGAGCATGTTTTTTCCTAGAAGTCTATGTCATGTTTTGATAAATTGTGACAAACAGGAATGGCCTTAGTGAAACATTTTTGAGTACACTGCACTTATGTGGTTGTCAGGAGTGTGACACACTTTTTTAACAATATTAATTTTATATCTTTATGCGATACCACAAGTTCTAAAGCACTTTTATTTGATGCTTCAACATGTATTTTAACAGAAATACACATTTAAATAATAAGAAACAGTTATACTTGTATTTTAAGCACATAAATTAAAATTCTTTGATTTATTTAATATAGGTCAATAAAGCTCCATAAAATTTTTATTCTGCCACATATGGGTATAACTTGATTGATTTTGATCACTGAAAAGACTGTACAAACATATGGACCAACCAGTTTGGACTTTTTATGAACTTAAATTCTTTACATTTTTTTCACTTCACTTGCCATTTTTCAAATGACAATATCTCAGCAACCAGTTGACGGATTTCAAAAATCTTTCAGTTTTGTACTCAGTTTCAATAAGCAAAACATTCAGAATAACAAGTTTGGAATTTGAACTAACTTTAATTTTTCACTATTTTTTCACTTTTCCAGCCATTTTTTTTGAAACAGCCCACATGTCAACATCAATGTGTGTAATATGGTTGAGGGAGGAGTGCTGTTGTTGCTGCTACTGCAGTAATTGTCCACACTTATTTATGTTTTTATTTACTGCAGTTTTTATTTATTCATAACACAACTCCACCCCCGCTGAACAAAAATGTAATTTAAATAACCAAGTGATATTTTTAAAGTTCATTTATTTTATTTTTATTATCCCTTTTAATAGGACGTTTTCATGTTAAAAGTGAATGGGACATGGTAAACAAGCTCTTCAGATTTCAAGAATTATGCAAATTAGGTAAAACTTTTGGTCTATTTCAATTTGTTAAAAAATATCAATACAGTTAGTTGTTCAGTTCCAGTGGATGTTTCATATCTTGTGCATAAACTGTTTTATACGGTCGATCTAGGAAAAGTGTTTTTTGCATATAAGTAGGAAAATATCTCCTCTATAAAATAGAATTTTCGTTTTTTCCATTTCATTAAAAAATCATCAGCAAATTGTTGACTTAGAGCTGTTAGTATTTAGCTAGTTCTGACGAGCAGTTGTCACTTCCGGTGGAAAATGAGTCATAGGTAAAAATCATTGCTAGAGGCGCCTAAGGGGATTTCTTTTCATTGGTGCTGCTGCAACACCTTGTCAAGTCATATTTTGAACTTTTTTTCGTGAAGTAAAATACCAAAAGGACAAAATCTGCATTTAATATCACAATGAATAGCTTAGAATTAATGTACAACACTCGGTTATTAAAGGCTACCATCACTTCAAAATCAAGCCTCCAATGGATGTTTCCTTGGAAGTTGATCTTGAGTATACCAATGTGCATGATGTAAATGCAGTTCTTGTGTGGATCCCAGCATTAAAAGAACTGCCTACAGAGCTACACAATGTTACAAGCGACTCGGGGCGCTTTCTGAAGGTTGCCCGGTTCCTGAGGATTTGCTAGTTCTGGGGCATTGCGAATATTACTCACGTATTTCCGGTTGGCGGCTGTTGTCAGCGAAAGGTATGTTGACAATTTATTTTAATCAAGCATCGATTTATATTTGTAGTGATTTTCAGAAACATTGATAAACATTAAGTTAATGAAATATAAATTCAAAACATGCCAGGTATGGCAATTTTGCATGAGTGAGTCGTGTTGGAAACACTTCTTTTTTGGATATTTTTCTGATCAAACAAGTTCACAAATAGTTAAAATTGTTTCCTCTTTAATTTTTATAATGACAAACGTGTTTGCAAGAAGCTCCTTCATTTGGTGCCTCGTCAAGAAAAATCATGAATAAATGTTAATGATCCACCGGAACTAGTCAATGGGGGTCACCCTTGTTGCACAGCAAGTTTTGTACAAGGAAACAATTTCGTCCAGCCAATATTTGTATTTATACCATCTGTAATGATTGTACATTAAAAATTGATTCAGCTTTTGCAACATAATTGACGTTTGGAATGTTGGTCTCTTGAGTATTTATAGAACGCGGTTTTCCAACACGACTCACTAATGCAAAATTACCATACCTGGCACGTTTTGAATTTCTATTTCATAAACGTAATGTTTATCGATGTTTCAGAAAATCACTACAAATATAAATCAATGTTTGACTAAAATAATTGTCAACATACGTTTCGCCGCCAACAGGCGCCAACCAGAAATATGTGGGTAATATTCAGAATTCAGTCGCAGAGCCTGTCTGGGAGACAGTCCTACCAGTATAGACAGGGGCTGACCGGAGCCGGTCAAGGACAGTCCTACCCGTATAGTCTGCCAGTCAAGGAGAGTCTGGGTCTTCTCGACCGGGACCGGTCGAAGAGACACTTCCTAGTTGGGTCCTACTAAACACTGCAAAGTCATACAAAGTCTGGCAAAGTCATACAAAGTCAGTTAAAATATATTAAAGTCGGTATAAATTATGACAAAGGCACGAAATATAAAATAAAATATGAATAAAAATATGAATTATTTAAAAAAAATTACTTTTTATGACTCTGTGGTACTAATTTACAGTACAAAACCTAATAAAGTATGTATACAGTATGACAAAGTCAGTCTACAGTATGACAAAGTCAGTATTAAGTAATACAGAGGCAGGTAAAATATTACTATATGGTCATAATATTAATTAATGTTTATAAAAAATATAAAATTGTAGTTTTTTAGGAATTTTTAGAAATATATTTTGATACAAAGTCAAATGAAGTCCGTAGAAAGTAGGGCAAAGTCAGTATACAGTATGACAAAGTCAGTATTAAGTACGAAAAAGTCAGTATCTAGCATTACAAAGGCATGTAAAATAATATTATGTATGCATAAGAACAATTAATGTTTCAGGGCTTTTTCAGCCTGTCTTACGGGGCCGATATTCGACCCCGTTCCCAATGCAAAATAGCGACCATTTTTCCCAATTTCAAGAAAAAAATTCCCAATCTCGTAAATTTAATCCCCTTTTGAACCGAAACGCCCTTTGCTTTTAAAAAGTAATAAACAATAAACTATTAAATGGAGACTTTTCAAATATACGCGAATCATTAGTTTACGTTTAATCGGCGATCTGTGAAAACTACTTTCCGTTAAAAATGTATGTACTGGTAAAAACCGGTATTCACCGTACTGCAAGTTGAAGATGGAGGTACACTACAGTAATTCAGGTGGCTCGGGAACCAGTCAATTTTGTCAATTTTGTTTGTAAGGACCATTAGATAAAGTAATTCTGCGATTGGTTGAAAATGCAAAAGCAGAATAAAAAATATTAAATAGCTATGTGAAAATGCACAGTGTATAGAAGTTGAAACAAAACATTTGCATTTTTATTTTGAGTGTATGAAGATTTTCATCTTTAAAAATGGGTATTATTTTGGAAAAAGTGAAACTGAAAGTGGCGCAAAGCTGAGGGTAGTGGTATTCCAGTGCATGTTGTGAAAAAGTTTACTGGTTACGCTATATTTTTTTGTGTTTTTATGATGTCTCTAGTTTAGTTTTATTTGCAAAGTAAGATTTTAAGGCCTTGACCCAATAGCTAATTCAGAATTGGAGATGAAGCTATACTGGGAGTCTATGGGAAATGAATTACTGTAGTCTAACCATGGATCGCGGCGCCCATGATTCCAGATAACTCATATTATGGTCAATTTATGGTTTGAATATTAACAGAAATTATTTTTTTTATTTTGTGAACAAATGTTTTTTTTGCGATAATTGTCTGACTGCGTACAAAACAGAAAGGATGAATCAAAAATGGTATGTGCAGGACCGGCAGTTTATACTGACCAGCGACAACTAGTGACGAAAGTTAAAAAATGTCGTATAATAGTAAAAACAATGAAAAAGGCTGCAAAAAAAGATGCCAAGGGTACTCCAAAACTAAACTCTTTTAGGAACAAAACATTCAATGTTTCAAAATTTTAATGTCCCCAAGTTCTTTCCCAGTCAGTTGAAACTTGCCTAGTTTCTAAGGATCAGATGATGGTCATTCTACATAAACTGTATAAGTGATACATCTGTAAAGCTGTCAGAACAAACTCTGGAAGAGATTTGTAACACTTCCAGGGACACTAAAGCAAGGCAAATCAAGCTATAATGCAGATAAATAAATGTTGAAATTTCCCAATTTTGTTTGATTTGTCAATACTTTTTTCCCAAATTTGACTATTTACCGCGTCAAAAATTCCCAATTTGGGCAGGGGCCTTTTTCCCCAAAACCCCTGAAAAAGCCCTGTGTTTAAAAATTTATCAAATTTTGTTGTTTTAACGAATTCTTGGAAATACAAAGCCACATTAAGTCCGCATAAAGTATGACAGTCAGTATTAAGTATGACAAAGTCATACAAAGTCAGTGTAAAGTATGACAAAGTCATACAAAGTCAGTTTTAAGTGTGACAATAACATATTCTACATTTTTATAATGCATAGTATTCCCCAGTATTTATTTTAAATTGAGCAAAATGTGAAACATATACATGATTGTTTAAGAAATAAGAATTATCACACGTTATCTGAGAAAAATATAGAGTCTAGACAAAAACAAAATCACAATATAGAATAATTTTTTAGGTTATATTTTATGAAGGTATCAAGAATAGGTCCTTGATTCTTCAACATTAATATACAAACTCAATTTACATTTCAATTATGACACCAGTCCTTTGATTGAATTAGCACCTCTGACTGCAATTGTTGTATATTGTGATACTAATGTAACAACATGGCAGGGTCACAAAACTGATTAAATCAACACCTTGAATAATGAGTTTGAGATTGAATTAGCACCTCTGACTGTTAATGCAATTGTTGTATATTCGTGATACTATTGTAACAAGATGGCAGGATCACAAAACTGATTAAATCATTAATGTTTTGGGAATAGTTTTTAGACTGAAGAAGGAATATCTCTCTAGTAAATTGTAAGAATGGTGATATCTAGAAATTATTTTTTACTTTCAAACACGTTATTTTTGTATAATAAAATTTAATGTAAATAAAGTTGACGTATGTACATTCATAACTTATTTATATATAGTTTAAATACTATTAATTACTAGTTATAAGTTATTTTAATTTATGTAAATTCTTAATATTTACTGTCTTGAACATGCACGAGTAAATTGTTATAATTACACTGCGTCATATTTTAATAGGACTTTTATGACTAACAAGTAGTCTGGAAATAATTGTGAAATTTGGCCATATAACATAAAATCCCCTGAAAAACGGATTTTAAGCGTAAGTGAACAGTTTCATGTCTTAAATTAATTATAAGAAGCGCATAATTAAAAAATGAAGATTTAACAGAATATTCAACAATCAATCAACTACTACAACACTTCTGCATTCAATCACTATAACATGTGTTTGTCATTAAATGCGAAATTGTTCTTTACTGACCACTTACCTTTAGTAAGATATTGCCGACATAGGTGCAAAAGTTCTCTAATTTAATCTCTCCTGTCATTTACTCTCTGACTTGCAGTTTGGTATACACAAAGGGGATTAAAGTGATTAAATACGCTTTGAACTTTAACTACATGCCGTCTTACGTGAAATCGATATAAAGACAATTGAAATGAAAAAAAAAAAAAAAATCAACACAAAAAATACCAAACGTTCTTTGCTAAATTCATGTTGAATTTGAATGCACATTATTTAAATATGAATAATCATTTAAGCCTTTTGGACATGTTGTTTTTTTTTCGTTGCGTAATTCGACTTTTATTTTCAAATAATTCAATATTTAGTTATCAATTGTAAATATCAAACATTTTGAACTAATTTCTTAAAGACATTTCAGTTTAATTTCATTTCAAATTTTTCACCGTGACAACTCTGATCATTACGATTATAACCATGATATCTTACAAGGGTCCGGACAAAGCCTAGTTTAGTAATAAATTTGGAGCAAAGCTTTATGCAATTTTAAATGTCGTATATATTCTTATTTAACAGTTTAAAGTTAAAATAAATGATATAGACACATTTTTATAAAAGTGTGCATGACTTTGTCTGACTTTGTTTGGAAAATGTGGATCATCGATCTTGACATTGTATAATCTTTGGAGAACTATAACTGGCTTTGCCTCGGAGTTATAATCTTTCAATTAACAAACATCATTTTAAATTAAACAAGTAACTTTATTTAAATTACTCTTTTGTGAAGTTATAATAATTAATAAAATGGCTTAAATCGACTTGGCATAGATATTTTAAGGACATAGCTTGGCATTGTAAGGTCTTTGTCAGATGACAACTGACTTTGTATGCAAATGTGACGCTTTATTTCAATACATAATATTTAAACAGATATACATTTAATTATAACATACTTTTATGCATTTATAATGTTATTTTGTATGACTTTGTACCGACTTTGTATGACTTTGTACTGACTTTGTATGACTTTGCCAGACTTTGTATGACTTTGCAGTGTTTAGTAGGACCGTCCTAGTTTGAGCATTGCAAGTTCTGAGGAGTTCCACTGGAAGGTGTATCATTTAAAGGAGTCTTTGGGTAGTTATATAAAAATTTTGAAATTACTTGCTCATATCACCACGGAAATTAAATTTTGCTTCTCGAAAGGGAAATTCGAGCAAACCCCACAAAACACCCTCTGCCACTGGATCCACCGTTGAAAAGCGACAATGATTTTGACTTAAATGTTTGCATCGTTATTGAGCATTAACAAAAAAGGGTATATTTTATGTTCTGCATAAAAGCAGTTGCATCTCGTGATACAAATCGCCCATGTATTAGTTGAAATTGACCAGAATAGTCACTTGACATGAAAAACAATCTTTTTCACCTGTTTCGTAAGAACGCGCGGAACTCCTATGGGAAGAACATTTCCGGTAGAATTTTTTTACCCAAGTAAAAATAAACAACAACTACGTTTATAGCTTTAACACGTACAAACGGGTAAAATGCATAAAAACCAAAACTACGAATTTTCAGAAAAGCCCGACTATAAAAAATTAAAATAGCTTATCGGGAAAAACCCACGCTAAAACACAGCCTTCCCATTCCTTAAAAATAGATTGGAAAACGAGCATAAGCAAACTCACATTTCTATTTTTAGCAACAAGTGACCTTGAACTAGATCACAGACCCGAGTTGTGTCTTGATATAAGCTACCCACACACCAAGTTTGGTGACAATACATACAGCAACTAAAGTACTTACATTGAACCTTAATTTCTGTTTTTAGCAACAGTGACCTTGACCTCACAGACACCTGGGTAGCAATCCTGAGAAGCATCTTGATATAAGCAACCCAAACACCAATTTTTATGGCAATAGGTCACAGCAAACTATTCGTTATGCGTAAACCAAGTTTCTATTTTTAGAAACAGTGACCTTGACCTTGATCACAGACAACTGGGTAGCAATCCCAAGCTTCCTCTTGATATAAGCCACCTTCACACCAAGTTTGGTGTCAATATGCCAAAGTAAACTCAAACAAGCAAATTCGTTGAATTGATTTCCCCCGCCAAGTACTGGTTATTACTAACACAACAGCTGGAGACATAAGGCTTTATTTATATATTTATCATGGCAAAAGCAGTGAAAAAAAAACTACAGTGGGTGAAAGGGGTTGGTCAGTGCACCAGAATGAGTGGTCAGTGGATATAAGAATGAGACATAAAGTTGTCAAGTTGTTGAAATCAAGAAGTAGTAAAAAAATAGCGCATAAACAAATCTTGCTCTGCATGCATAATACATAACTCATCAAGGGCCATTACTCTGTGTTTAATTGAAATCCATCAAGAAGTTGCAAAGAAATAGTTCAGTAACGAATACTGCTCTATATGCATACTGCATATTTTATCTAAAGGCCCGGTCACACAGCGATTTACGGCTTAATCACGGCAAAAAACCGTCAAAAAGTGGTCTCCCGTGAAGCAGACAATGTTGTTCGCCTTGGTGTCGAGTTTAAGACGAGCTAAAGTCGATTTATGGACGTGGCAGGACGCGGGGAGAATTCGAAACGGCGTCGGACGCGGCAAAAAGTTTTGAACTGCTCAAAATTTTAGCCCGCGGACAACCACGGGCGACACACGTGGTAAAGACGTGCAACACACGTGAAACACACGTGATAATCCGTGTTCCGGCAGTGATTAAAAATTGGGGAGACGCAGTGAGACGCAAAAGTTTAGCGGTCTGTCACTGGCAGAGCACGGTCATCGGACGGGTGTTACGCGTTGGTATCATGGGAAATAGCGTGTGTTTTGCGGCTTATCACTGACAAGTGGATTTTTCAGCGTACATAGCACTACCTAAGCCCGTTTAAACGACGTCTGGAACAAGTGCTAAATACGATTGTTCACTGCCTAATCACTTCTGTATCACTTCTGATTTGCGGCATATAAATACCGCAATTTTCTGAGACCTCAGCACTTGCAGTCTAGATGTCAAGGGGTGAAAATGAACCCTCAACGTCGTGATGCCCTCATCTTTATGCTTCAGCACCAACAGAACCAACTGATACAGGCCCAACATATCCTTGCTGAGAGAAGAAGAAGAAGGAGGAGGAGGAGGAGGAGGGTGGTACGGAACATCTGGGTGCGTGACTGGATTGCGAGGAGACCTCAGCTGGGGCTTTACAACCGTCTTATGGTCGAGTTGCGTAACGAAGATCCAAGAGCCTTTCAGAACTTTATGAGGATGCCTCCTGCGATGTACGATGAAATTGTGCAGAGACTGACACCAGCCCTTACCAAAGAGACCTCCAACTGGAGAGCACCCCTTGCACCAGGACTCAAGGTTGCTATGACCCTGAGGCACCTTGCTTCTGGCTCCAAGTACCGTGAGATGCAATATGCCTGGAGGGTCCCCCACAACACCATAAGTCTGGTGGTGCGTGAAGTCTGTGAGGCCATCGTCCACGAGTATGCTCATGAGATGCTCTCGGCGCCAGACAGTGAGGCCCAGTGGCGCCAGTTAGCTGATGATTGGTACCACAGATGGAATTTTCCGCATGTGATTGGGGCTATAGATGGGAAGCATATTGCGTGTAAAGCTCCTGCCAACACTGGGTCCGACTACTTCAACTATAAAGGCTTCTTCAGTGTTATCCTCCTAGCAGTTGTGTCTTCTGACTACAAGTTCCTGTGGATAGACGTAAGCGGCAAGGGGTCCTCCTCTGATGCCCACATCTACAATGAAAGTGAGTTCAAGGAGGGTCTGCAGAACAATGACATCGCAGGCTTCCCAGAGCCAGATCCTCTGCCAGGTGACACACAGGATGTACCTTACTTCCTGGTAGGTGACGATGCGTTCGGACTACGGACCTACACGCTTTTTTTCCCACGTTTAAACACGCGCGAACCTATTTTTAACCTTACACGTGGCTGGAAGTGGTAAGCCGTGCTTAGGCAGTGTTTCAGCAGTGGAACAGCCGCTGACAGCCAGACCACGTTCAAAGCACGGCCAAGCCAAAATTGACCAAAAATTACCACTTACGACCACGTCCACTACATTTTCATGACTTTATGTACGTGATTTAGACGCGGAGTTCTGTGTGACCGGGCCTTAAGGGCCATAACTCTGTGTTAAACGGTCAGACTGAAAAAATCAATGATATGCACATCTCCTCTTTGTATTGACGTTCCCACCAAGTTTCGTTCAAATCCATACCTAGGTTGCAGAGAAATAGCAAGGAAACAAATACTTCTCTATATGCATACTGCATAACTTACATAACTCTGTGTTTTACGGTCAGACCAAAACAAGATGACGACATGCATATCTTCTGTTGGTATTGCCGATTTCCATAAAGTTTCATTGAAATCCATCCAGAAGTTGCAGAGAAATAGCACGGAAACAAATACTGCCTTACATGCAAAATGCATAACTTATCAAAGGGCCATAACTGTGTTAAACCGTCTGAACGGATCAAAACGATGATAAACGCATCTCCTGTTGGTATCAGTTTCCAGAAACTTTCATTGAAATCCATCCGGTAGCTGCAGAAAAATAGCGCTGAAACGAATACTGCTCTACATGCATTATGCATAAGTTATCAAAGGGCCATTACTCTGAGTTAAATGGTCTAACCAGAACAAGACGACGATATGGGCATCTTCTCTTGGTATTGATGGTTTACAGAAAGATTCATTGAAATCCATCCAGTAGTTGCAGAGATATAGCATGGAAAGGAATACTTCTGTGTATGCATACTGCATAACTTATCGAAGGGCCATAACTCTGTGTTTAATGGTCTGACCGGAACAAGATGACGATATTCATCCAGTAATTGCAGAGAAATAGCGTGGAAATGAAATTCGGACGTACAGACGGATGGATGGACTGACAACGCCAAAACAATATCCCCCTCCCGATTTCATTTTTTTTATAATTATTGAGCAGAAACCGATTCCTTTTTTTAGCAACAGTGACCTTGAACTTGAAAACCTGGTTAATAACTGTTTACTTAATGGCATAAAGCTGTTGTGCAATGGGTGACTGGAGTTTATCCAGATCAGCTGACTCATCTGTGCTGTTTGATCAGGATCTACCCTGTTTGCTTTAGATTCATTAGGTTATTTCTGATCATTAATTGTCCTGTGAAGATCCAGATCAGACATTTATGTGCCTGCTGATCTGGATCTACACTGGTCACACATGTGATAATAAGGAGTTAAGGGATAAATCAAGGCCGTTAAATTAAACACAAACTACAGAACTTTTCTTCATATTCTATTCAAAAATGATAACTATGGACATTTTTAATGACAAAACTAATTTCTTAGTACAGAAACAGGTGTCTTTTTCAAAACTTACGATTCTCAAAGAAAAACACATAACAGTTTGTTCATGATGAGATTGTACTAACATATAATATCAGTAATGAATATGAGATTTCACAACAGCTAAACTTTACAGCCTGTTCACACATACAAGCAATTCTAATGAAAATATTCTGAAAGGATAAAGGAACACAACTTTTCTTGCAAGTACCAAAACTAACTGTAGTTTAATTTTGTTTTTCTTAAATTAAATACTACAACCAAAGATAATGAAACTGTGGATGCAGACCAGTCTAAAGTTGCAAGCAGCTGATTTGTTCTAATTGAGACCAGTCTCTAAATGGACCAATCAAAGACTGTATTATAAGACTGGTCTCCTTAAGGGTGATATTCAAGATTTTATTGTGTGTTATTTTATTTATTTGATTGTGTTAATTTATCATTTCAGAATACATATAACTTAACAGGCTCCAAGATTATAAAACTGAGAAGTGAGACCACTCTCGAAACTGAAGCATCTGATTGGCTGAAATGAAGACTTGTCTCCAATTTCAGCCTATCAGATGCTTAAGATTTTAAAATGGTCTCCAATCTCAGTTTTTAAATCTTGAGCCCGGTCTTTGGGTCACATGAAAACTATTAACATGGTGTAACAATAACAACTTTAAAACTCAACAAGGATGAATACTTTATGAACATGAACCAGTATGAAAAATGAATAACAAGAACAGTCATGACCTTTATCACACAATGAACTTGAGTTGTCCCATCACTCTATATATACGCCTTTTAACACATGGTCGACTAGTGTAGATCCAGATCAGCTGGCAAATTAGATCCATGGGGATATTTTTTATCAAGATGCAGTGCAGATCCTGATCAGGAGGCATAAATGTGCTGGCTGATCCAGATCTACACTGTCTACCCACACAATAAAGGTGTATATATGGTTTAATGGGTAATATTCAACCTCTATGCATATTCTTAACAGGTATTTTGCTAATTTTTCAAATATTTTACAAGAATATAAATGAGAAAAAATTAGCAAAAAACACAATTTTTTAAAGTTTCTTTTGTTTATAAAAGCGCAATATTTAATGAGTAACATAATCCCCAGTTTTGTTAGGTAAAGATTGTTACAAGATTACAGTTATGACTGTCATTCAGTTGACATCAATTCACTGATGTTTATGTCCCATGATAGGATGTCCTAGACTGTCATGTTTAACTGTCACTTTTAGACAATTGTCATTAACTTAGAAAGATCCTGGCTGAAGATTACAATAGTGAAATTTGAAACCAGTCTCAACTGGCTGAAATGGCGAAAAGCCAAATCCAGTCTCAATTGGCTGAAATGGCGAAAAGCCAATAAGATGCTTGAGATTTGAGACTGGTTTCCATTCTCAGTTTATAATCAAGGGCTGTATCCCATTATTCCATATATACACAATTAATGGCATATGCCACCAGTACAGACCAAGATCAGCCTTCACATTCATGCTGTCTGACCAGAATCTGCATTATTCAATTTTTGGTCAGAAATAACCTAATAAATAAAAAAGCAAACAGTGTGCAGATCCTGATCTAACAGCACTATCGAGGGTTGCATGCAAGATTGTTGTAACTCCTTCTTTATTTCAACGTAGTTACGACAATCTTGCGTGCAACCCTCGATATGTAGGCTGATGGATCTGCATCTACAATGTTCGCTATTGCTATAAAGGTGTATATATGGAGGAAAGGGTTATTTATTTACTATTACATAGCCTAAAATTTTTCAACGTTTTGACAGTAAGAAGGTCCAAACATATCTTTATTTTGTCAGTCTTGGACACGTTAAACAAAAAACCTCAATGAATTTTAGTTAATACTTCAAGCATCAATGAAGAAATATAAAAAAGAACCAGGACATACACTGTTTAGAAACATGATCAGTCATTTTTGTTCCTTAAATTCCAAATGAATTCAAACAGGTTTGGAAATGCAATTTATAGACTAGATCTTGTTTTTGATTTTTTAACTAGTCAATTAACTGACAGAAATTTATAAACGCAACCCCTGGCTCTAATGTGTGGATGTGGATACCCAGGAAAATTCAGGTCTACACTTTTTGAAAATGTGATATGTGCGTGTCATGGGGAAAAAGTGCTGTTGGGTGATTTTTTTTTAAATTTCAGTTGTTAATGGAAAAAACTAGAACTGATCTTTTTTTCTTATAACAAATGAGTGATTTTGTTAAACATTTTGACAAAAGAATCTTATTTTTACCCCAAAATACATAACATGCAATGTCGTCAGCTCATCTTCACGATGTCATCTCAAGAAATGACATCAACTTCTCAAATACACTTTTTCCTGTGATGCACCACATAGATGCTGTGCTAGGTAAAAAAGAAACATTGAGAGTATTAAACAATAATTAACACGTTCCAACTCAAGTTTCAATGTGATATGTAACATGATGGCCCCTATTTATAAACAAGATAAATTTAATCTAATATAATTATTTCAGTAAAAGTTTATGCTTCATCTAAGATCTGAAAGTTACATTCCATCTCAAGCAATATTAAATATTTGATTTACATAAAATGAAATTATTGCTTAACACCAGTAATATAATGATATATTACGTAAGAAGATTCCGAGATATAATAACACTACAAGATTAAATTTACAATTCTGTATAAATATGGGCCTAAATATGTACACTAGATGGGTGTTCAGTTGAACAATTGCATCGCCCTCAGATACTTTGTAAGGAAAAGGGACATAACTATGTAAAATGTGACCCAACCCACAGATTTCGCCCATTTCAAAAGACCTGCTTGTGTCAGCAATATAAATTTATATTTAAAGTTTAATGAAGAAAGGAATTTCAAAGTTATAGCCAATGTCAAAATTCATGACGAACAGATGGACTAACAAAGCGATCCATAGGTAATGCCTTTTCATTGAAAGGGTGATGCAATAATGAAATGTCCTATTACTGATTAAAGCCAGCTTTAACAATAATGGACATTCTGTCTGAGATGGAAACATGAATGGATGATGGGCATGATAAATACTACATGGGGAAAGCATTATGCAAGGATTGCAGTTATATGCAGCCAGTACATGAGATTTTCCAACTTATCACCACTTTTACACTTAAACTTGTATTTATAGAGTTCGTATTTATCAAATATGGGTGTTTGGATCATACAGTGCCCAAGGTTATAAAACTGAGCATGGAAACCAGTGTCAAATCTCAAGCATCTGATTGGCTGAAATGGCGACTGGTCGCTATTCCAGCCAATCAGATGCTTGAGATTTGAGACTGGTTTCCAATCTCGGCTTTATAACCTTCAGTCCAGCAGTGTGATCCTGCATGTGCAGTGTGCTCTGGCCCGAATCCGGCCCTAATTAGAGGATCTGGCCCTAATTAGAGGATCCAGCCCTAATTAGAGGATCTGGCCCTAATTAGAGGGAATTCAAATGTGAAAAATGTCAAAATTAAATCCAACCAGATAATAAGACCACTATTTCAGTGTCATTTAAAGAGTTTAATGCAAGTTTCTGTCCCAGAATTGAGACCATCCTTATATTTAAGACCACTTTTGTCCAGTCCAAAAGGTGGTGTTAATAGAGAGGGTTTCACTGTAATGCTAAAAATTAGTTTTAAGTAAAAATTTTGGCAAGGCTAAAAATTTCCTGCACTGGCTCATATATTTTAGAAAAATGCTAAAAATACACTGTTCAATTATATCATCAACACTTTATTTACCCTTTACTCCATGGTGTTTTGCTGCTATCCATGATGAACAGTGTAGATGCAGACCTGCCAGCACATCCATGCTGACTGATCAGGATCTACACTATTCACTGATTGTTTCTGAAGAAGTAATGACCAGTGTAGATCTAGATCAGGCAGCATGGATGTGCAGGCTTATCTGGATCTAAACTAGTCACACATGCAAAAAACCTGTATGTATGAGGTAAAGGGTTAATGATTCGAAGTTTCCTTACATCCAACTTTCTGCCAGCTTAACCCTTTACTCCTTAGCTTTGCCTTCCATCACATGGGCGACCATCTGATCTGGATCTACACTATTCACTTCTTGATCACAAATAACTTAATGAATCTAAAAGCAAATACTGTAGATCCAGCTCAAATGGCACAAATGTTCCAGCTGATCTGGATCTACACTATTTCCCCATGTGATAAGTCATACTTATGGAGTAATAGGGTTATAATTTGGCTTTTGCATACAAGTCTTTCACCAAGATAGGATAACCGGTGTGTGTATTTATTGCTTTTAGGATTAATTAACTAGTTATCCATCAACTCCTTCCTTGTGTAGAGAACTAAACAGATCATCTGAAAGCACTTTCTGTGCAAAATTAAATAAATGCTTAACTTAAAATCACATCAGTATTATACAGCAATCCCGGACCTTTTTACATCAACTTCTTCAAATACTATGTTAATGTCCATTATTTTCATGAAATCAGAAAATGCTTTTATCTTTTACCTACGCCTGTACAACTTAACCCTTGACTTTATGCTATCAACCAGTGTAGCTCCAGATCAGTGCCCAAGGTTATAAAACTGAGCATGGAAACCAGTCTCCAATCTCAAGCATCTGATTGGCTGAAATGGCGACCAGTCGCCATTTCAGCCAATCATATGCTTGAGATTTGAGACTGGTTTCAAATCTCAGTTTTATAACCTTTAGACCCGAATACACATAAGTGCAGTCTGATATGGAGCAGTACTGTTCATTTCTAGTCGCAATAAATCTTAAAGCAAACAGTGATCCTGAGCAGACTGCATTGATATGCAGGCTAATATGGATCTACACATTTTCAAGTACTAATGTGTTAGCAGAATAAGATGTGGATTAAAACATTGATAATTTTTCATTTTCTGATATCACCAAATTGTGACAGATCTCTACAAAAGATAACTTATCTAAAATTTAAAATTCCATTTTAAAAGAAATTTTTGCAATTCAAATTAACCTGTTTTAACTTTCATGCATGATAAATATGGACTCAAGATAAATTTGTTTTTCAGTCTTTTCAGTTCTATTCTGTTCACTTCTTCTTCCGTTCTTCTGTACACCGAGGGCAGTACCATTTCCCTTTCGGCTTCGCAGTGAGACCAACACAACCAAAGTGGAACCATTCTATGGGACACTGGAAAAAAACAGTAAAACATGCTTGCTTATTGAATGATATATAAATATATATTACAGCAATGTTTTTGAGTTTGAACACTGTTTATCAGACGAGTTCTGGCAGCAATTGGTCATAATATCAGTAATACTAGATGGGCATTCAGCTGAAGGCTTGTGTCGCCCTCTGGTTCTTTGTCAGAATAAAAAATCCAACCCAAAAAGGGGCATAACTCCATCAAATGTGACCTTGACCTAAAGAATAAGGCATCATCACCGGCTTATATATTTGTTGTATAATTATAGTTGTAATAAGCAATATAATTTGAAAGTTTGATAAAGAAATATTAACAAACAGGAGTTATAGCCATCATTAACTTTAAATGATGGACAAAGCAATCCCTATGTATTGCCTTTTCTTCAAAAGGGTGACACAAAAACAGTCACACAGAGACATGGCAAAACAGTATAACAATAGATTAATGTAATAGTCCCACTTTTCTTTCCTTAATTTGCAGATCGTATTAATTGAAATACCAGTATCAGATCATATATTCTTGCAGTATATATTATAATTAATTAAAACTAAATGTAATTTAAAATATTGTAAATTACACAGAAAAAGTAATAGTAATTTAAAACATTTCAAACCCATCTGTAAATCTAAATTATGAATTTGTTTAGTAACTGTTATTCAATTACTTACATATGTAGTTAACCACTTTCCTGTTCTTCATAAACGAAGGAAATTCGTGTTAACATTATTTCCTATTGACAATTAATTTGATAGCGTAAGATTGAAGGACCCATAGGTCCATATAACTTAACCATGTTAACAGCCTTACCTTTTTACTCCATATATATTACATTTATCACTAGGCAAGCAGTGTAGATTCAGATCAACTGGCACATCTGTACCGTCTGACCAGTGCCTAAGGTTATAAAACTGAGCATAGAAACCAGTCTCAAATCTCAAGCATCTGATTGGCTGAAATGGCGACCAGTCGCCATTTCAGCCAATCAGATGCTTGAGATTTGAGACTGGTTTCCAATCTCAGCTTTATAACCTTGGCACCAGAATCTACACTGCTTGATCCTTGGTCAGAAAAAAACCCAAATAAATCTAAAAGCAAAAAGTGTAGATCCTTATTAGGTGGCACGGATGTGCAGCCTGATCTGGATCTCCACTGTTTGCTCAAGCAATAAAATCCGTATACATTGTATATGGAGTGGTGATAAAATAACAATAACTAGACTATGTCCTTGGGGGACACTGATGCCCCCACTGCTTCAGCAACATTTGTAACAAAGGGCCATAACTCTGGTAAAAATGGTAGCAGGAAAAAATCTTTTCTGTATGATCATCTACACATCCTGCTTGATTATCTGTGCAAGTTTGAAAGAAATCCACCAGAAAGTTAATGAGGAGTTGATGCCACAAGATTTTTGGGACACAAGTATGGACAGACTAGTGCAACTCTTAATGCATACCCCTTCCAGGGGGCAAAAAATATACTTACATCTAAATTATCACAGCCAATCATTTCACCATACGATACTTGATGACAGAGACAGTATGTGGGTTCATTCGGGTCAACAGGCATGTCCAAAACATCTGAGGGGTTGTTCATCGTCAATGACAACAGCGGGGAAATCATTGGTGGAGGCGCTTGCTCTGAAACTTGTCTGAAAAATTTCATTAGGAAATTATTACAAGCTGAAAGTAGGTAGTTTAAAAATCTTTCTTATACATATTGTACAATAAAAACAAACCAAAAAAGAAGGAAAAATCTATTATTTTCAGATTTCCACAATCTGCTAAAGTTTGGTCATTAATTTCATGTAGTATGGAAATCAAGCCAACAACACCAACCCCAAAACTCTAATCTGAGAACACTATAAACTGCCCATCTGACCGTGTGCTTGTTGGAACTCTAGTTCTATGTACATTGTAACAAGAAAGATGTCAAATGATGTTCGAGCTTGAATTTACAAAAGAATTACACTGTAATAATGATGACAATGATGTCACTTTGGCATCACGCATAAAATGCTGCCAAAAGTAATGTTAAGCCTTTCCTACACAAATATGCATCTTAATAAATGTGTGACCAGTGTAGATCAAGATCAGCCAGCACATCAATGCTGTCTGATAAGAAACGGGCGTTCGCTATTTGGTCAGAAATAACACCATGAATCTTAAAGGCAACAGTGTAGATCCTTATCAGACAGCACAGATATGCTGGCAGATCTTGATCACTGTTCACTCATGCCATAAAGGCATTTATAAGGAGGAAAGGGTTAAACAAGGTGTCTGCAAAAGACCCAGATATTTCAGGGAAGATCCCCTTTCTATTTTCATTAAACATGTTTTGAAAGATAATGAGACCAATGGTTAAGCCAATCATATAGCAAAACACTACAACAGAAGTATTCCAAATCTGTTAAATAGATTTTGTGAGCTTATTAAAGGGGTTTCACTTACACCTGTGAGTAAGGGTATTTTTCAGGTATTTTTCAAGGGTATTTTCAAGGGTCAAAATGATGCACTTCAGCCTTTTTCTGAGGGTCAAAACAATTTTTATTGATATATAATAATGAAATTGACCCTTGGGCCTGAAATTTTCAAGAGTCAAAATGAGAATTCCTTGCAATTTCAAAGGTCAAAACCCTGTTTCAATAGTTAAATGGATACCTGTATTTCAATAACAATATAACCAAGAAAGAAAAACTTACGGTTGTCCCTTCTTCTTTTTCTTTTTTGGAATTTCATCTTCAAAATCATCTTTCATAGATTTTCTTTTCTTTTTCTCTTTTTCTTTTATATCTGAAATATCAGTCAACATGAAGCTAACATTACAACATGTAGTATGAAATATATGGTGAGAATTCAAGACAAGGATGTGGACCCAAGATTATAACACTAAGTGTGGAGACTAGACTCAAATTTCAAGTGTCTGATTGGCTGAGCTGCAGAGTTGTCTCCATTTCAGCCAATCTGATGCTTGAGATTTATGACTAGTCTCCTATTTCAGTTTTATAATCTCTGGCCCAGATTTTCTCCAACACCTGCATGGATCTACAATTTAGATGCGAGTTCTCTTTCCAGTCTGAGTCCTTTTCATAATGTTTTAGGGGATTCAGTCGATTAATAGCCTATACTGTATATCCCTAATTTAAGGTAAAAATGACCCTTCAGTTAAAAGGGGTCAAAATGAGGCTTTTTGGAAATTTCAAGAGTCAAAGGTCATCTTTTGGGTCAAATGGAACCCCTGAGACCACTCAGGTGAACAAATATACAATTTTTGTAAGGTTTATATTACTGGTACCATGCTTTGACAAAAGTGTTTTATTGCCCCCGAAAATATCTAAACTGTCAATCTGGAATATTATGCCATTGTTTGGAAAATTGATACTTTTTTAATTAGGAGTATAGCTGAAAGCTTTCCTCCATAGGTACACCTTTATTACGTGGGAGAACAGTTTAGATCAAGATCAGCAGACACATCTGTGCCATCTGATCGGGATCTAAACTGTTCACTTTTTTTTATTCATTAGGTTATTTATGTCCAAAATTTGGTCTGTGCAGATTCTGATCAGATGGCATGGATGTGCTGGCTGATCTGGATCTACACTGGTTGCACATGTCAAAATGTGTATATAGAGAGGAAACGGTTAAAAATGGGGATAAAATATTCCAAACCATGAACATCATCTTTTCAACACCTTCATTACTTGCTTGTACAAAACTTTGTGACAACTAGATGAAAATAAAGGAGTATTTGAATAGGTTCCATACATGTACATAACATCATCTAAGTGGAAAAAAACAGTATATCTTCTAATATCATAGGTACTTATATCATTACTGCACTAAGGTGACAAAGATGCAAAGAAAAGAATACTGTAGAGTGATGAACAAGTACAAACATTTAAGGTGATGTTGATTCAAAAACAATGCAAATGCAGCCTGACCGGACACCATGGGTGTTCCCATAATATAAATGAATAAAAAAAAATGATTTGAAGTTACAGAGTTAACACCTTTATTCAAGATAGACATGTAACTGAAAGGGGTAATAACTTTGACATATTTTGGAAGAGTTAGAAAACTTGTTAGTTATTAATGAAATGTACTGTTATTAAAGCTATCAAGTAAAGCCCCAGATTTACTAGTTGAGTCAATAATCTTTATTTACCATATATTTTAAGAAATGTTTAACCATGTTTTTTTTTCTGGTGTGGATTAGATCAACCTGTACACGTTGCACAGGTGTCTTAATTAATTAGGTGAATCAATGTCTTTAAAACATCCCTTTGTCAAAAACAGGTTCAAACTGTCAGAAAGGCAAAACCATTCTTAGAAGAAATGGTTATCAGGTTAAGATAATGAATAAGTGCAGCTTAAAGTCATTAAAAAAAAAATAAATATGATGTCTTAAAAACATCCCTATGAACAATGAAGTAATTAGTTCAAACTGATAGAAAAAAAAACTTTTTATTTAACAGGTTACATGTTAAGATAACAACTAAGTATACCTAAAAATCATAAAGAAAATCTAAAAAGATGATGTAACGTATAACACTGAGGCAGAGCCTTATTTGTTGCCCAAAAACAGTTTCCACGAAGGTCAAATGTTTCCATTTGAGATGTGGATATGTGAGAGATAGCTTTCTTGCATTATATATATCCATTTATTTTAACTGTCATGGTTGTTTAAGAGTTAGCAATACATTTCAGAAGTAGCAAAGTAGTTTAAGATGATTTCATTTGTCATTCATAAATGTGAAAATTTGTAACAGCATGTGACTGTCTTACACCAGTGATGTATAATGTTTTCCCAAAACATCAAAATTTGGACCTCGCAAGGAAGTATGTTCATACAAAACTTGGCACAATGTTTAAAACACAATCTCACAACACTGAACTGTGAAATCATAATATGATCCAAGTATAAACTATAAAATATCGAACTGACAAATAAAGCAGAAATAGTCTGAACACACAAGTGAACAATAAAATGATGATACGACATGATGTGTATACACACTTGATTTTTTCCCGGCTTCTGTTTTGTCTTCTGTATTAGGTTTGTTCAGGCTTTTGTCACGTAAATCGGCTTCAAATCTTGCTAGGTCCGCATCAAGCTTTCGTATATGTTTATCCACCTTTGGAAATCAACATGGGTTAGAGTGAAGCAAACAAAATTGTAGGTGAAGAATTCAATTATTAGCACTGGTAACATAAATGCTACATCAAGCTGGACAATTTTTTTGGTAAATAAAACACATCTATGGTTTCAATTTTAACTCCTAACTCCATATACGTGTTTGATTATATGTGCCGACAGTGTAGATCCAGAACGGCTAGCACATCCATGCCTTCTGATCAGGGTCTACACTGTTTGCTTCTTGATTAGAAATATCCTAATGTATCAAAAAGCAAGTGGTGTAGATCCTGATCAGATGGCACAGATGTGCAAGCTGATCTGGATTTACACTATTTACCCAGGACAAAAAAGCCATATCATATGGAGTAAAACGGTAATGGAGTTTCAAGTCTTTTTAAAATTTAATTAAATTCTTTCTACTTATGATATCAGCTAGATATCTGTTTGAAATTTTAAAGCAAGCAATATTTTGGACTGCATATACTATCTGAAAATTTGGAGTCATTTGAAACCCAATTTATAAAATCAAAGTGATATATCACCGATTTAAATCCAATCCGAGCCAGCTTGATTCACATTTTGTTACCATTCATCCCTCTCCAAAATTAATTAATTAATGCAAAATCAATAAAAATACAAACTTTTGCCATTATTCTCTTTATTTTCATCGTCAGATCCGCTCGAAGCATAATCCTTTAACTCAGCCTCCATTCTCGCGATATCTCGGTCATATTTCTGTATATATCTGTCTACCTATTAAAGAATTTGCCTCCCTTTGATTAAAGCTGCTTGTCTATATATCTGAAGTTACTATTTGCACTTTACAATGCTCCTGATCAAGAGTGCCCAAGGTTATAAAACTAAGCATGGAAACCAGTCTCAAATCTCAAGCATCTGATTGGCTGAAATGGCGACCAGTCACCATTTCAGCCAATCAGATGCTTGAGATTTGAGACTGGCTTCCAATCTCAGCTTTATAACCTTCAGCCCAATATATATTTGACAAGCCAAACTGTGAATTTCAGATGATACAAAACCTTACTAATTAAATAAATAACAAATGAAATAAACACATAATGTCATGATATAAAGCTGTTATCCCATAGGTATATGACATAGATACTGATCAGCCGGCACATCTGTGCTATCTGAACAGGATCTACACCATTCACTTTCAGATTTATTAGGTTATTTCTGACCAGGAAACACCCAGCGTAGATCCAGGTCAGATGGCATGGATGTGCATGATGATCTGGATCTACACTGGTCACATGTCATGCAATAAAACCTGTAAATATGGAGTGAATTGTTAAGTGACTCCATTTATGAACTTCTTTGTCTTATTCAATTCATCAATATTAATTCGTCTGTATAAATAAGTTATACTTAATAGTTAAAATAACTATCACATTACCATTTCATATGTCTGCATTGCGAGCTGAACTTTATCGTCTCCAAACTCTCGACTCTTGCTGAACAGTTTCTGTATTGCACTAAGGAAATCAGATCTTTTCTCTGGAGACATGCTCCTCACTGACGACAAGTAGCCCTCTGCTTTGTCATCTATCTCTTTCATAAGATCTTAAAAATAACAAGAAATAAACATGTTAACCCTTTCCTCCATAGACACATCTTTAGTGCATGGGCATACAGTTTAGATCCAGATCAGCCGGCACATCTGTGCCGTCTGATCAGGATCTAAACTGTTCACTTTTATTTTGTTCGGTTTTTAATTACCAAAATGCGACCAGTGCAGATCCTGATCAGATGGCATGGATGTGCCCGCTGATCTGGATCTACACTGGTGGCACATGCGAAAAAAGGCATATATGTGGAGGAAAGGGTTAAGATTAAAAAAATAACAAGAAACATCATACTCTTGCAAATAAATCAGTCATGTAATCTTTTAAATTCACCATGTGGAATCTTGTGTGTTACTGTAAGAGAAAGTAACTGATGTATAAGGAGTTGGGTTTGATTTGTCAAAGGGACCTGGTGTTAGAAAACTAGAAAAGTGTCCATAGGACACGGATGCCCCCGCTATGCATCGTTTTCAGATACTAAAGTGCAATGATGGGAATAATAGCATTTCAAAGACAGTGATGTTCGAGTAATTATAAGAATATGCATAAACTTGATGATCAAGTAAATTATTTGTATTTGTGGCACTGTTGTCTTCTCATTACGGAAATGTCTGTGAAGAAGTTGGTGGTAATGCAATGCAATGTCATAGTGAACATTTGTGCCAAGTTATTTTGAAATCCCTTCATTCATAAAGAAGTTATAGCCCGAACAAGTAAATTCAAGTTTTAGTAACTGTGACCTTGACCTTGGACTTACAGGCATGGGTAATGTACGCAACACACCGCCTTGTCATGGTGAACATTTGTGCCAAGTTATTTTGAAAACCCTCCATTCAAAACAAAGTTATAGCCCGGACAAGGAAATTCTACCGTCATTGTTCGAATATAAGCCGCACTCATGTATAAGCCGCACCGCCCCAAAACGTGATAGAACAGATGAAAATGGCTTAACACAATGTATAAGCAGCCAAACCTGTGTATTAGCCGCACCCCCCAACTTTTTACTTCCAAACTCTGGGGAAAAGTGCTGTTTATATTCAAACAATGACGGTATTTTTAGTAACAGTGACCTTGACCTTGGACCTACAGGCATGGACATTGTACACAACTCACCACCTTGTCATGGTGAACATTTCTGCCAAGTTATTTTGAAATTACTCTATTCCTAACGTAGTTACAACCCTGACAAGAAAATTCTATTTTAGTAACAGTGACCTTGACCTTGCACCTACAGGCATGGGCATGGTACGGGACACACCATCTTGTCATGATGAACATTTGTGTCAAGTTATTTTGAAATCAATCTATTCCTAACAAAGTTACAGCCCGGACAAGAAAATTCTATTTTTAGTAACAGTGACCTTGACCTACAGGCATGGGCATGGTACGCGATACACCGCCCTGTCATGGTGAACATTTGTGTCAAGTTATTTTTAAATCCCTCCATTTATAATGAAGTTACAGCCTGGACAAGAAAATTCTATTTTTAGTAACAGTGACCTTGACCTTGGACCTTCAGGCTTGGGTATTGTGCGGACACACTGCCTTGTCATAGTGAACATTTGTGCAAAGTTATTTTGAAATCCCTCCATTCATAACAGAGTAACAGCTCGGACAAGAGAATTCTATTTGTAGTAACAGTGACCTTGACCTTTGACCTACAGGCATGGGCATGGTACGCGACACATCGCCCTGTCATGGTGAACATTTGTGCCAAGTTATTTTGAAATCCCTCCATTCATAACGAAGTAACAGCCCAGACAAGAAAATTCTATTTTTAGTAACAGTGACCTTGACCTTCGACATAAAGGCTTGGGCATGTACGTAACATACCGTCTTGATATGGTGAACAATTATATCAAGTTATTTAAAAATCCAATAAGAAATAACAAAGTTTCAGAGCGGACAAGACTTTGCAAGAAAATCCTATTTTTAGTAACAGTGATCTTGACCTTGGACCTACAGGCATAGGTATTGTCACGACACACCGCCTTGTTATGGTGAAAATTTGTGCCAAGTTATTTTGAAATCCCTCCATTCCAAACAAAGTTAAGGGCAAAGTGTATATTTTTCTTAACACAAAATGTAAGTGAAAAAGGGGCATAATTTGAAAAATATTGGAAGCAGGGTTATGGGTCTCGTTGGTTATGATGTAGATTTTGATGGTGAAAATATATTTCAAGTTTCAAGGCAGTATCTCAAGTAGTTTTAAAGTTATGGGCAAAATGCATATTTTGCTTAATATATTCCTATTAAAACTAATGTAAATGGAAGTATCAAAGGGCCATAACTTCTGCACGGAACATGTAAGAGCAAAACCCCAGTGACCTTTATGCACAACAACATATCAGGCCAAGCACTGTGGTGAAGTTTCATCAAATTCCCACCAGTAGTGTAGGAGGAGTTGTGTTCATAAGATATATTCCTATTAAAACTAATGTAAATGGAATTATCAAAGGGCCATAACTTCTGAACGGAACATGTAAGAGCAAAACCCCACCTTTATGCACAACAACATATCAGGCCAAGCATTGTGGTAAAGTTTCATCAAATTCCCAGCAGAGGTGTAGGAGGAGTTGCGTTCACAAGATATATTCCTATTAAAACTAATGTAAATGGAATAATCAAAGGGCCATAACTTCTGAACGGAACATGTAAGAGCAAAACCCCACCTTTATGCACAACAACATATCAGGCCAAGCATTGTGGTCAAGTTTCATTAAATTCCGACCAGTAGTGTAGGAGGAGTTGCGTTCACGAGAATATCGGACGGACGGACGTCGCACGTCCGGACAGACAGGAGCAACTCTTAATGCCCGTCGCCATTTCATGGCGGGGGCATAAAAAAACTCTGGATTGTATATAAATGTTAAATTTTTTTACTGATTACTATTTTAAAGAAAAGGTGTTCTAGTCCTATATAAAAAGCATTTGCAAGCATACACAGATCATCAGGTCCGGATATGCTCTCTTTTGTTCTGACCACAGGGCTCTTATCAATGCAAGGGGAAGGGGCCCATGCCCTATAATTTGGGGGAAAAAAGCGTTATTTTATCAAAAGGGGAATGAAAAACCTGATGTAAAGTTACTTTTTGGGGAAAACTGCATGATTTTAAAGAAATTTTCTGAGGGGAAGGCGCCCATAAACGGCCCCTACTAAAGAAGGAAAAAAAGCCCTGGACCACTATGGTGCCAGTACATACATGTAGATCATCCCTAAAACCAGTCAACTTACAAGATATCCATTGGATTAATGGCTGTTGCTAAACCTTTAAGTATTCTAGTATTTATTCAAACTTTCGAATATTAAGCATTATTAACTTAGTTCATATTGTCCTAAAACCAGGTTTCTCAGTAAGATTATCAAAAATTGGCTACCTTGTGCTTTTTGGTCAAGATCTCTCATTAAACTGAAGTTCCTTTGAAGCTCTCCAGGTAATGACTCTAAACCTGAAAAAAAAACAACACTCAGATTGATTTCTAACAAAATGTAAGTTCTGATGATGCCCCCCAAACACTGTACATGTGTATAAGCAAGTGTGGTTTCTCCCATTATCAGTTTTTATAACAGCCAATCAGAAAGCAAGATTCATAAAGTTTTTATAAGGTCATCAAAATGACCTGAAGAAGTTAGTAAAATGGAAATTTATTAATGTTATGCCACATAAAACACACATATATTCAGACTGTATGTCTTATGCAGAGTGTCAACACTTTCCAATGTTTACAACACTACAAATTACATAGACACAGATATTTCAATATAACATTTTGAATGCTTTGACAGTTACAGTGATCACAAGTCCTGATCATGGCATTCATGCATATTTTTGTGGCATTTTGTAGGCGATAAACTGATTGGTTGGGAAGGTTGTTGATAAAAGATTGTTTTTGTAACTTGTCGTCCTTCCTGATAATGTAGTGGTTTTACGAGATGGTTTTAATCAGACTGTCAGTCACACTGAATAAATTCATGTAATAGAGGTACCATAGATTCGAACATAATCCATGTTTCATTGAGCATACTAATTGTTCTTTCTGCACATTGAAAAAGTGATACAAACACACGTTTGTGAGTGTCTGTTGTCAGAGAAAACAGGACTGTGTAAATCAACCAATTAAGAACAGATTATCTCGGCAGTTATGCTGTCACACACAATTTATGCTATGATGGTCCAAATGAGATTAAAGTTGGTAATATATTGTTCTTTGATGACCTGCTAATTGTGAGCATGTAACTTGTAAATGGTAAATGATAATCTTGTCACGTCAGTTATCAGGTGATTAAAGGTTTAATATATAACAAATAATAATCAAAAATGAAAACAATAATGAAGTAAGTTAATATAGTTAAAGTGATAACGTTGAATTTGTGTGTCACATGTAGGATGCCAGGATGCCTTAAAATTTTTCTGGGGAAGGCCCTGTAAAATAGGGACCAATCCAGTTTGTGAAATGATTTATAAAGTTGATAATCAGAATCTGTCAAATACTCCAAACCCTCTTGAGTTTTATGTGCAGGGGTTTTTTTCCTTAACAAACTGACGCCGTTAGTTGGCATCTTCCCCGGGAAAAAAAATTCCCCAACGAAACTTTTTTTCCCCAACGAAAATCACTTTCCCCCTTATAAAGTGATAATTTTTTAGCAAAATTTCAAAGGAAGCTTAATTTATAGTTATGCTTAATCTATTTCATCCAAAATCTGCACATTTTTCACGAATATTTGTTAGGAATTAGGTACATACGCAACCTAGTATTATTTGTCAGATGTTACTAAATTTAGAATCGCTACGTCACAGACACTGTATCCTGGTCGTCAACTTAAACATTACTGGTACTGGATTATCGTCGTGTTGGGAATATAAAGGCATTCTACCTGCCATTTTAAAGTGGATTTTACAACAGTTGAGTACCGTTAGTGAGCGTACGGCCGTAAATTACGGCTAAAATACGACTTGTCTGCCGAATTTCTCGTCCCGCGGATTTCCAAAAAAGAAAATCACAACCATCAACGTAGACAGTCGTAGTACATTTAAACCCCGCCTATAATCTTTCAGGTCACGCCGTTTACCATTAGATAGTCAAAGATGTTTTGCTGAAACAGTAAGTTCCGCCCACTTTAAAAATACCAACCAGTCAAGTAAACACATGTATTCTGACACCGGGCAAAAAAAGAATCTGTTGTTTTGATAATTGACAATTAATTGAAGATTAACTGAGTAAATTGCTAGTTGTCGTATAGTGTCTTCGTCATGCTTTTAAATGGATGCGGCTTGTTTGCACTGTAAGGTAAAAAGAACGACGAATAATGCAAAATACGAACAACAGAATACGGCGCCATGTTCTGTCACAAAAATACGAATCAGGTGAAACACACATTCAGAACTGTGCCGGGCAATCATTTTTGTACCAAAAATTTTATATCCTGTATGTTCCGGAGTATTCATTGAAGTCCAAATTTAAGATGTGATTCACAACTACAATAAAAATTTATTATCCCGACATTTAAAAGCCAAAGTACCGTGTAATTTTATATTTTATGATCATTTATCATCGTTCGTCGCGTGTTGTATTAGCATGTGCGTATCAGGGTGGGGGGTCAATGGAATTGCTCGAACCGTCCTTTTGAGCAGCAATATTTAATGGGGAATTCAGCAATTAAGTCGGAAATTATCAATAACTACCCAAGCACTGACCTAAACAAAAGATTTCTGGAAATCTTGCATCCGAAATGATTTTGATTAAAAAAAAACACAATTATTAGATACATTTTAAGCAGGCTTTGAAAGTGAGCATGTATAAATAAACTTATTCTTGTACTGTTAAAGAACAGATAACAAAATAATATGCCTCTGTATGCTAAATAGACTGCTTGGTAATGGAAGACAAAGTAAAAAAAAGAAAGACAGAAGCATAAACTTGAGTATAAACATTCACTGCAGCTAATACAAGTAAGAAAACTAAATTTTCCCCAATTTTGTATTTTTCACGCATATTTCCCCTTTTGACCAGCGTCCAGCGTCTTCCCCTCTTCCTTAAAAAAACCCTGATGTGGAATGCGCTGTCAGTAATTTAGCGAGTAATATTAGATGATAATTTTTTGGGAAGACTAATTTTTGAAGATGTTTGGGTTGGTCTATACATCTTCACAGCTACAGAAGGTAATATAACGATTCGCCCCACTCTCGATTCGCCCCATCACGATTCGCCCCATTGTAATAACGATTCGCCCCACATTTAATAACGACTCGCCCCACTCAATAACTATTCGCCCCAAAGAAATTATTATCATTATTATAAGTGTGGAGAAACATTAAGTCGAGTGAAAAACATAGAAACCGTAGTTTTTGAGTTAGAAGTGAGGGCAAAACCAAGTTTTAAAGCGTTTTAATAAAACTTTTATCTTTTTTTTCTATCTATTTTTTAGCCGATATTTGGACCGATTTTCCGACCAAAAATTGAACGTTTAAATACAGCGATCTAGAGCTCTTGGATGCGGCGCAACAACCTTATTTATTTTTTTATTTATTTTACTTTCACTTAATCGTATTTTTGTTTCATAAAAAATTAATAATATTACACATTAAGGTACAAAATTGTGTTACTGTGTATTGTTACTAATTGACACGTTATTCTCACTAGCAAGTTTGCCCGGATAAAGGTGTGGTGACAGGTTTAAAAAGGTGCGAAAAACATAATTGATAATTGGCATATTCAATGTGGAGCAGATGGGACCATATTAAATGAAATGATAAGAAATTATTTCAAAACATTATTTTATTATTGTAATATAAACAAACAAGGTTATACAATGTTTCAATCCATTCATTACCGATAGTTAATATGATAATTGTGATACTTATGATGATGATGATGATGATGGAAAATGTACTTTTCATGAATATCATCATACACTTATACACACATGATTTAGGCTTTATAAATGTTAAATATTCAATGACTTGCAATCATATCGGCCATTTAGGTATGACTTTATTTATTTGGGGCGAATCGTTATTGAGTGGGGCGAGTCGTTATTAAATGTGGGGCGAATCGTTATTACAATGGGGCGAATCGTGATGGGGCGAATCGAGAGTGGGGCGAATCGTTATATATTCCTACAGAAGTGTTACCAATAATATTGCAGAAGTCTGGTGTGGTTAACTAGCATATTGCTTTGCCCAGGGTGCTACGATAATAAAAAGATGAATGATGGATGTTCATTGAATGATGAAAAAAATCATATTTTTTGATGGGGTGAGGGATGATATGATAATTGTGAAAGATGATAATTTACTAGCACTTGTCCAGTTGGGTAAGAAGCAGTGGCTATAAAGCTTGGCCTTTAATAAGATCAGGCTGTCAGTCTGAGCAATGTCTGGCAATAAACGTCAAATTAAATATAAACACATTTTCATAGTCACGAGAGGGTACAGAATCGGAAACTTCATATAAATAATATAAAAAAATAATTGCTGTTAGCCTGTTGTTGTTGTTTGCGCCAAAACATAAACAATACGTTTAATTTCCGATCGAAGTCCATAATTACATTACTGACTAAGGATTTTTGTTGTTCATTTAGTTCAGTTTCTGTATGTTGATAAGATAAATCGATATGTTATATAAATTGACTAGAAATACGCTCATACTATCCAAATAATGCTCCAAATACATTGCAGTCGCCATCTTGGTACTGTTTTTTACATGATCACGTGACAACACGTAGCGCAATGATAATAGTCTAGTGGTTTCATATGCTATTTAGTATTCATCTGTATCATAGCGGCTCGTTGGTCTAGGGGTATGATTCTCGCTTTGGGTGCGAGAGGTCCCGGGTTCAAATCCCGGACGAGCCCTGAATCTTTTTGGAAATCAATTTTCGTATCGAACAGTAACTTTTTATTAATTCCAATAGCTAATATTGGAGTGTAACATATTTTTTAAAATTCATTTTAATTAAAATCTGTGTTTTTAGAAGAGTTAGGCACTAATTTACACAAACATAGTTTATCAAGCAGGGGCGGATCCAGGATTTCAGCAAGGGGGGTTCAACTCAGCGAGTCGTATTTTTAACAGCACCAATTTGCAACTTCCTTCGGACATTTCCAGGGTTCTCTATAAATAATGTTTGTAAAAGGCCCCAATGAATTTTAAGTCCTAACTAATCTAGGGGGTCCGCGGGCTGCTCCCCGGAAAATTTATATGCCAAGACCTGAATTCTGAAGTATTTTGTGGGAATTTTATAGCAGGTTTTGAACTACTTCTTCATACTTGATTTTAACTATTTCATTGTGAGCAGTAGTGATGCAATTATAAGCACTCAGATCCAAACACTGCCTCATTATCTGAGTCTAGATATGCGCCTTACAATGTTTCAACTAAAGAAGTTGTTAATTAGAGCAAAACTGCTCGTAATGGCTAAGTTTAGGGTTCCCAGTTTCTGGCCAATACTTTCGCCAGTTGGAAAATGTTGAAGACATTTTAGATGCACTAATAACTGCTAGTTGTGGAATGGGGTTTAGAGAGAAAATTAGCAGTGAGATACTTTTGGTCTCCTAATGGACAAAACTATCATTATCTTTTGATTCATTTTGCATAAAACACATTTATGAACGTTAATCTGCCGAGTACATAGTCAACTTTTAAAAGTGATGGCTTTACTGTACAAGTAAAGTAAACACTGTGTATGGAGAAAAAAAATATCCGATTTCTTTTACTGCTGACGTGGAAAATCGTTATTGAAGTTAAGAAATCAGAGGGTTACTTTAGTTTTTTATGTAGTTTAAACACCTTAACTGCCATAGAATATTAAGAACCTTCCTCTCTAGGTATCAGAACTCGGCGAATAATCCGCTGGCTTCCATCACAGTTATGTCAAAATTTGTCAGAATAATAAGATATGTTGTCTTCGTAAACTTAAAAATCTATAATGTTTAATTAGTGTATAAGAAGTCTCATAATAAAGTAATATTGTTTTTAGTTAGAAATAATTTGGAAAAACGGTGCGGTGCCAACATAAGACGGGAGATATTTTGACTTTTGAATTTATATTTTCACGACCAGCGTGAAAGTCATTCGATCCTACTAAAGCACTGACAAATTAAAGCAGAAACGAATGTATAATGATTTTGGTAAAAATCCTGGAACGACATTGGCGCGCACATATTTTTGAGGATTTGTTAAAAATATTTTCTATCATTTGCGCACCACTCTACCTCAGTAAATTACTCTATACGAACTTACAGCATTTGTGCTCGTGATCATTACTTTTTGCCTTTGATGGCTCGCCGCCGGACGTGATATCGAATTTTTTTTATTCAAACTTCATTTCTTTCTTGCAAATATAAGCATAAGAATGAATGTTAAATTTTATTCCACAGACTCAAACTGCGAAGTTTTATAAGTTGCAAAAGGTCCTGTGATTTATCAATTGCCCATGACGATAGATTGGGGGACGGAAGAAACGTGCAATACTAAGTTTTCCATTGATTAACAATTGACTACTTTGTTGTTTTGATTAAAATTAAAGCATTTAGTCACATACAGTGGCAAGTGTGCAGGGGTGCGAAGTTGTTTATTGGCAATACACAGGTTAGAACTGAGAGCAAGTAATATGCGTGAAGTCCAAGTTCTGACACTCAAGGTCATCACAGAGGCCGCATTTTTGTCGTCAAATGAAACAATTTGTACCAAACTTATTGTCCATTTCTTTCCGGAAACCATTAATATTAATTCGTATCCACAAACTTCGAACCTCGAACAACCCGGGACAAACAAAATTGGGGAAATTAGGGGGTTAATCTAATATTAATGTTCCCATGACTCGTATGTTTCTCACTGACCACGGTACCTGTATAAAGGTATTCGTAGATCGTTGAAAGTAAGATGGTACCGCAGAGTACACACAAACAACTATAAAGAAACTAGTTCATAGATCCCTGTAACAAGCTAGACTAGTTAAGGGTGGAGCCTGAGGGGTGTGCTCGAACCCTCTTTTGGGCAGCAATATATTTTTCGTGCGGAGTTTTGCCCAGAATATTAGAACTGGAGTTTTGACCAGAAAATTATAACTTGTCATATAACAGCCCTTAGACTGCCTCAAACTTCAGTTCTGGATCTTTTGCATCCGATTATGCCAGTAATTTAAATTTTTCGCCTTTATCTAGGCCTGAATTGATAAAACTCACACCATATTCAACAATAACAAGTGGACTATAAACCAATAATTCGACGGCAAGCACAGACCCATTATCATACTGACTTTTTATACTGTCTGTCCTTTAAAAATCGATAATCTACAGTCAGGTAGACTTTTAGCGGTGAAACATAAAAACTGTTCACATATGTGGACGTTTATAAGTTGTTTTCGTTATAAATTAACAAGTTTCTTAAAAAGTATCATATATATTAATACTAAGTGGAATAAGCTTTTCAGCTAGATATGTATTTTTTTAAATATATATAAAGTTTGAAAAACTATTTGAAGCCGTCAAAAGTTGCGACCCAGATTCTTATCGCTGTCATATACAAATAGAAGGAAAATGTTTCGCATTGATTTGAATGCTAACTGGGTTGTGCACGAAGGGGCATCCTATATATAGAAAAGCCCTTGTTGCGCACAATTAGTTGTGCTAGTCTTGACTTACTGTGGTGTCTATTTTGAAATTGATTCTTTTATTGCCCATGCTATTTTTTCCTCTATACTTGTTGGCTGTGTGGGAAGGCTGTGTCTTCTGGATGTTGCCATTCCTGATATGCATCTTTCACTTTTATTCTCAGTAAAAAATAAATAGATCTAAACGACGATTGTCTACAGAAGTTGAGACATGCGCAGTGAAACAGTCAAAGCATTGGAAGAAATATGTGTTAAAAAGTCTTTGGACTATATTCATATATTGTAACCAGTCATGGGAGTATTTGGATGACTTTCGTCTAGATTGTTGAATGGATGTTTTGGAAGATGACTTTCGCAAGAATCGTTTGATTGAAATGTCATTGGCTTTCATACGATGACAATTCGATAAAACTATGTACAGAATAATTGCTGGTAGTTTTGGGTAAGACGAAACTATTTCCTACAGGCATACTTCAATATAAAGTTGCATCATTTTCAGGAACTGACTGTGGCTTTGAGATTGCTTTTCTAGATTCTGTTTTGCCGTTTAATATCACAGACACTTGTTTAGGGGTCCTTTGCTGGCCCTATATGCCTATAGAGCTATATAGGCTTACAGGTCTCTAGATCCAAAAGTGGGCAATTTCAGGAAATAAATGGATGATCTACAGCATGAGATACAACTACAATCACTTAGAACACAAAATATCCCCGTTTTCAAAAAATAACAGTTCATACATAACATTACCATGGAAAGATAACCAACTAAACAGATCTCGGAAAAATACATCATCCCAGTTGCACATTAATTTCAAAGACAACATGGTAACTTACCGAACAAATGTTGATTCCCGTTGATAGATCTATCCTTTAATAATCTTTTCCTATGACACTAGTAACTATACATAAATTTGTCTATTGGTGGAGAAAATCCAAATTTATTATCAAAATTTTATGGAAATTTTCACTCGGAATCTGTTCTTTTCCGATTTAGCCCAGTTTATTTAAAAAAAAACGACTTGGCTGCGCATTAGAGCCGGGTTAAAAAAAAACGTTAAATTTGGTGGAAAATTCTGAACGTCCGTAAAACGTCGGTACTGGGATCCTATGTATTTACCGGACAATCAATTTACCGGACAAAATTTATATCACTGGAATACACAATCAATTTTTGATCAGGTTCGGGAAAAATTACGTAAGAATCAATAACACACCTTTTGCTTCCATGTAAATAACAATGTCGCAGTCGGTTAATTTTCATGTATATTAATGATATTTTTAGTATATGACCTTTTTTTTACAATGAGATTTCATGATTACGCACACGGGGGATTTTAGGTAACTGCACATGTGCCATCAAATTACAAAACGAGTACATAGAATGTTTTTTGTGCAAGTATATGGGAAACAATAAGTAACAGACGGACAGACTATCATGAATTGATGACGTAATCATTTTTCTTTTCATTTTATTATATATTACTACCTAAATTTTCTCCCATTTAGGACCTCATTATAAGTTGCGCAATTCTAATTATTTATAATAACTGTGAGGGGTTTTCCAGATGTAAATGATGTTGTTTTATGGGAAAAGGCCGCTTAATGAATGTTTATGGAAAAAAAAAAAATTTAAAACGAAAACTTCAAAAATATGTATTGAAACTCTTTGTCCGGTAAATTGAGCTACCGTTGCCATTTTCTCTGCTGCTAAACTGCCTTCCTTGGGAGCACTTTTTCATAAAATTAGGCAGTACTTTCAGTATCAAATAATCACGCTTGTGTAAATGAAGAACTGACAATTTCTCTCTGCAAGTTTTTCATGATTATGATGCAGAATACAAAAGTTAGAACGAAAAAAAATCAATTTTTGTCCGGTAATATGAATGATCCCAGTATGTTTCCTGTACGTACAATGTGTAATTTAAATAAAAATCAAGTAAATTTGATGTTGACCATCAAAACAACAGACACCGAGATTGCTTATTATTTTCAAGGTTTGTTTCAAACGATTGTCAAATAATTTCTTCATTTTTTTAAATTTACTCATTTTTTGAAACTATGGGCGTTTCCGGAAATGACGTAATTTGCATAATTTCGGAAAAGAACAGATTCCGCAGACAAAGAATGTGAAAACTTCAGTGATTTTGATAATACATTTGGATTTTCTCCACCAATAAACGAATTTATGTATAGTTACATGTGTCATAGGAAAGATTATTATAGGATCTATCAACGGGAATCAACATTTGTTCGGTAAGTTACCATGTTGTCTTTGAAATTAAT